>JAODFZ020007948.1:0-14461 GCA_027574845.2 Deinopsis erosa
AAAGGTAAAGAATTGATCGACACTAGCGAGATTTTTTTCTATCGATTAAGTATCGATCTAGAGCAACTATTCTTTTTGCCCGCCCTATCCGTTTTACCCGTCCTTCCCCTACTTATATTTAATTAGCGCCATGAAGCACTGAAAAAGATTTTACATTATAATAAAAATCGATTTATAGAAATTTGAGGAAATTTAAGTGTATAAATTAATATTAATATAAATTATAGGTTGCACCTAGCTTAAATGATATTCTGCTATCCTGTAAATGGTTAGACGATTATAGAAATTGTAAAAATTTATTTAAACCGATATTAACAGAGGAAGGTGTATGTTATACCTTTAATATGTTGGATCACAAAGATATTTTTACAAATAATTCATTTCAATATAAAGATTTTATGCAGCTTAATAAAAGTGCACGTGATTGGTCGTTAGATAATGGTTACAAGAAAAATGTTGATTTTATTACGTTTCCATTGCGCACTATGACTGCTGGCAGTGATGAAAAATCATTGAATAATCTTGGATTAAGTGTGGTTTTGATTGAACAAAAAAAAGATTTGGATTATATGTGTAAAGGAGTAATACAAGGATATAAAGTAGATAGTGTTATTAAAATTTAATTATTAGGGTGTCGGCTAATTCACGGCCTTTTCATAATACAATTGTTATTTGAGAAAAAGGCCGAGAACTTTTCCGACAACCCAATATATTATAATATCTAGTTTTGCAGGTTATTTTACACAATCCTAGTGAATTACCAAAAATTTCACAAAGCCAATATTTTCGTATACTCTTAAATAAAGACGCGGAGGTTTCTGTTTCGCCAGACATGATGACAACCACAAAAAATCTTCATAATTTTCATCCGATATATCGGCAATGTTATTTTTCAACAGAACGCAAATTACATTTTTTTCAAAAATACACACAGGAAAAATGTAAAATGGAATGTTTAACAAATCATACATTAAATGAATGTAAATGCGTCGGATATTATATGCCACGTAAATTATTAAACAAAAATGTTTCATAGATATTAATAAATAGATTTTTTAGATAACGAAACCACTCCAATATGTACGATTGAAGATAGTTATTGCATAGAAAATGTAAAACGTAAGCGAAATCAGTAAATTTATTTAAATGAGTAAATTTAATACTAAATAAGAATATAATTTTTAATTACATTTAATTAGGTACATTACTGCTAAGTAAAATTAAAAAAGACGTAAACCAGCCGAATGATAATTTTGATATTGGACTTCTGAATAATACAATTGATTGCGATTGTTTACCAGATTGCACTTCACTCGAATACGATGCAGAAATATCACAAGCTGATATGTATTTGACACCTTTATTGAATGCATTTGATATGAATGAATCTGAATATGCAGAGTATAGTTAGAGAACGAAATGTCATTAAACAATAAAATGAAAAAATATTTTTAGGAAATTTATTACACGTTTAAACATTTACTTCAAAGAATTGGAATTTACAACATCTCAGAGAAATGAATTATATGGAATAACAGATTTTATAGCTAATTGTGGAGGTTTGCTTGGATTATTCATTGGGTTTTCATTCTTATCAGCCGTCGAAACATTCTATTTCTTAACGTTACGATTATTTTGTAATATCAGAAATTATGGATTTAAATTCTGGTCGGGTCCTCCCGAAATTGGCAATGAAAATATGAAACTAAATTAATTTTGTGACAAATATTTGTGCAATAAATTATGTGTGCATTACAATTATTGTTTTCTTTTATATAGGTAATAATAATAGGATTATGAATCTCCGGCCCAAAAACACCTGCCGTGTAATCGTATATTACAGAACAACCTCAATGAAAGGAAGTAAATAATTTCAATCAATGAGATGACTGAGAAGCCGGTAAATAGACCCAAAAGGCCACCGCAGTTTGCCAAAAAGTCGACGTCCCCATACAGCTCATCACGTTCGGATGCAATAAATTGCATGTCTTTAAAAAATAAAACTAAGCGTGAAAGATGCGCCCTAAAATTACATCAAATTACGTGTCACTTATTTCACTTGTATCCACACACACACACACACACACACACACACACAAATAAACACTTACAATTTCTTGCCAGACTTATAATTAGTCGCGACGAATCCATGCGGGTCTTTTAACCCTCGAAAATATTCCACCCAATCCCAATCCGATTGTGACGTATCAGCATTGTAGTTTAATGAAGTGCACGATTGCAGACAATTGCATTCACGACTTTTCACCATATTCTTATTTTCAGTGCCTTTTACTCTTCCTTCAATTTGATCTTTAAGATTTTCTTTTAGTTTATACACCAAACCAAACCCAAGCGTATTATTCATTTCAGTTGCTTCATCTTCAAGTTCCTTTAATTGCAAATCAATTTCGGTTGAAAGTAGTTCATATTCAGCTTGTTTCATGCAACGAATGCTCGCAGGGCCGCAAATTGGAGTACCCTCACTCCCTATTCATTAAAAAATATTTAAAATGAATTCATTCATTTATTCATTCACTTACTAGGCATGTGAAAGTCGACACATCCACATAATTTTAATGTAAAATTCGTTAAACATTCTATTTCGCAATTTTGTTGCGTGTAGATTTTGAAGAAACGCATTTTACGTTCATTTGGGAAGTAACATTGTCGCTTTGCTGGCTTATAGTTTAACAATTCCTCGGATGTTGTCATCATATCGGGTTTGATGGCAGCTATAACAGCTTGATCTAAGGGAACACGAAAGTATTGTTGACTGACGCGAGGTATTTCAGCCGGATGATGAAGAAGTATCTAAAATATGTGTGTGTTTAGAGAATGATTGTTGAATGGTGTACCGCAAACTTTATAGCCTTGTAGAGAATCACCGCAAATGTAATCAATATCATTGTCATAGGCAACCATTTCTATAAAAAGACCGTTTTTAGTGCCAGAAAATAATGCACGTCGTGGATAAGTGTCTTTCTTCTCATCACGCGCATAACCTTTCTCCAAACTCCAACCAATCGATGAACGATCGTGTTGCTGGTAGTTTTTAAATAATTTTCTAAATAGACATAGGTAAATGAATTTATAAGATGCGAATTATATTGATCATCGAAAATCTCACGTATTTGTGAATAGCTCTGATCTGTCGAGCATATTAAAAGTGTAACAAACTCCCGCATCGGTTAGAATTGGTGTAAACCACGAAGCGCAATCAAACTTCTTTCCCATCCAAACACACTTCAATGTAACGTTAGTAAAAGTTGGAGCAATCTAAAGCATAATTCTATTATAATACAATTGAGATTAATTGTAATTCACTTTACATCATCAAAAAAATTCAAAATTGATTCGTCAACTGTACGACGAGTTAAATTCGATAACGCTCTATGTGGGTTGCATATCAATGAGATATACTCAAATTCCTCACGTCTACAAAACAATCATAAATTATCCTGTCATAAACATGAATGAATAAACTTACTCTCTAGCAGATAAATCTTTAAATTTTTTTAAATAAAGTGCGGTGTAGTTAAAAACTGATTGACGCGACTTCGTTTCCGGGCATATAGTAACGGCCGGAAATGGAATTTGCCAGATTGGCGTCTGTTTCGTCGCGAAACTAACAATAACTGGGGATCGATCCCATTTGTAATAAGTCAACATAATTAAGTAACAGCAAAATATAATAGATATCAAAATTGTTATAAACCACCAAGTTCTGCAATCAAATGATGTCAAGCAAAAGTTTTCTTATTAAAAAAGCAAAAAAAAACTTACTTTTCAATGCAACTGCGTTTCCGCTCACCCAAAAAGCGAAATCCATGTATGGAAGTCGCATTGCAATATTCAGTGAAGTAATTACTCATTCGCTTTCTATCTTTTTTGGAAAATGTACGACGTCGCTTTTTTGAGCGGTCGTCATCGTATTCGCTTTCCATTTTCTTGACTAAATGAATAGAAAGACGTGTAAAAATATAAAAACAGGGTACGTGCTTCCATAAATTAATTAGATGAATTCAATCTACAGTATGTGCAAATAGTTGAACATTTTCCTACATTTACAAATGAGAAAACAATTTTTTGTTGATTTTTATTTAAATTTATTTATAGAAATACGTTTCGTGTTTATTCATAATTAACCCAATATTTTATAATAAAATTTATATAAAAATAAATATATTGAATGAACGCCGGGTAATACATTTTAATGTTTATTATTTAATTATTTTTTCCATACACACCCTTATTTCCCAACGGACGGAAAATGTCCACACCCTTAATAAGGAAATTACTTTATTATTTTAATTAATTAAAAATAAAGCAACAATATATTTTTTCTACCGAAAAACTAGAACATTTCAATTATATTTTTTAATGTGTTTTACTTTAATAATAAATAACATAATATTTTCAATACAAATATGAAAATTTTTAAAGAATTTTGGAAAGTATTGCCATCTGTGAGCGATCTTCAAATAATACTATATCGCCATCTATAAGCAACTCAAGAGAATAATGTAGTTCTAGAATAATATTGTAGATGTCGAAAAAATACTTTCAAAAAGTTTATTTAAATAATTTCTTTGGAGAATTTATTAAGTTTATCAAGTTCCTGTTATTTAAGCAATTTAAACGAAAGACTTAAGTGATTGTTGTATGTTGTTGTCATTTTAATGTCTTAATTTGAAAGTAAACAAAGGTTTATTATCATGTTGTTGCTGTCTTATAAGAGATCCAATTGGAATTGTAAATAGAAATCGGAATGTATAAGATAATATTATCTTATTTGTTGACCTGTAAGATGCATTTTAAGGTGATAGAGAATTAAAGATTATGAATATTTTTAATATAACATTTATTTATTTGTATCAAAATATTAATAATTGAATGTATCACAGTTATGCTCGCAATACATATTAAAGTATTTACAAAATACATATTCTTTTATTATAATAATAATAGAAAAGGCACTTATTAAAAGCTTTTTTCTATCTAACAATCTTTCATTTTTTGAATCACAGGTACCAACACTACTAATATCACATAAATCCTAATTAATTAAAGCTTAGAACATTAAAGAGATCAAAATCCTCTTTGATTGATTACATACTAATAAAATAAAGCAATTGAGCAAATTAAACAAATACATAATTTGTTTTCCTTCTAGTTTTGAAAGACTTTGAAGTGAGTGAGATTTAATTGAATTGATGCATCATCGTCCATTTACCATGGTCGCCAGACTGGCTCAGATTTTTGTGCAACTTTTAAAAGTCCGGCCGTTGAACAATCCATTGGTTGTGTGGGTGATGGTGCTTGTCTGGAGCTGGTGCTTGATGCTGGTGTAAGAGGCATTGAATAAATTCCCTCTGGTGTAGGTGTGCCTGGTGGTGTATATTGAGATGATGAAACTTGAATCATCAATGGTGACACTTTGTCCATTTCGTTGAGACGATGTCCTAAATGGGTCATAAGTTTAGTGCCCAAATTGACATCGACTCCTGGAACTGCGGCCAAACACCTTGAAACTTCATTCGCACAATGTGTATATCCTGCACGGAAACGATCAACGTCGATAACTGGATTTGTTGATAGGCGTTGTTGGCGGCGAAGCTTGTGAAGGTGGCGTACGGTCAATTCCAAAATATCGGCTTTTTCCAATTTGGATACATTTTCGCCTTCGCTTTGTAGAGCGGTAACCATTAATTCTTTTAATTCATCCAAACAACGATTAATCCTTGCACGACGTTTACGTTCCAACATTGGCTTCATCACTTTCCTGTACTGATAAGTACGGGAGATTGGTTGAGGTTCTTCAACAGATGATAACATTTCGTAAGACATTTTGAGTTAGTTGATAAATAACACGTGATCGACACTTAAACACTGCACGATGTGTACTCGGCAAGAGTGCGATTGAGAATGTTGCTGTCCAGTGGTAGGGACTTGCTTTTATACGTCCCCAGGTGCCTGGCTTACTATGATCGTGGGAAACTCAGAAGCTTTAGCGTTCCCACAGTATAAGCCACCTGTGAGCGTCGCTCGTGCAGCTGCCTATACATCCGTCTCACTCCGACATACAAGTGCGCTCACTCATCATGCATCATCCTTTTCCATCGCATCCTAAACTGTTCTTCTCTCTAACAAACTCTAACCCACATAGCTCGTGCGTGGTCCGTGCTCAAACACGTTTTAGATAGTATCTTATTCATCTCACTCTTACTCTAACAAATCATTCAAATGCGTTCTCTTTTCATTGTAGGCATTATCATTATATATAGTTAAATACTTCTACGTCTTTGACTGATGAATACAATCTTAAATTTGCAATTGACCGCAAGGTCTTTTTGCATACACATATATACAACGTTGTAGATATAAACACGCTTCCTCTTAATCAGCGAAACGCAATCAAGTGTCCTCGCGAGCGTGCTACAATTACGCTCGAATCACAACTTTAGTTGCTCTTTTCTCTCACTTCCTGTATTCTGTGGGAAAAGAAGGCAGGTGCGCCTCATGTAGGAATCTGTACGCGTTTATCCTTGAATATTATAAAGTTAAATATATTCTCATTGCTTTTTTTTTCTTCTCTTCATTATTTATTAATAATATATGTATACATGTTAAGTGAGGCTGGGGTTGAGCACCATCACCACCACCACCACCACCACAAGCAGCAGCAGCAATCGAAAATGTATTCATTCTTATTTGATATGTGAGGTAATCTCTAATTGATCCGCTTTCTTATTCACTCGCACAGGCAATCACCTTTCTCACTTGCTTGTTTTGTTGGCGCACGTGCTCAACGCAAACGTTCCCACGGTAGTTCTTGGACCCCCGTGACCCCCTCGAGCCGCGAGCGACTCGAGCGTGATGGGGCTCACTGATTACATGCCCTACTAGCGATCGTGCTACACATAATAACACAAATAAAAGGAACTGTTACTCTCTTATTTAACTTTTTGCAGCATGTCGTGCGTTTGTTTCTATTTATTTATTTTATAGATTTCTTAGCATTCAACGATTGCTTTTTTTTATAAAAGATAGAAAATTGACTTGATGAATGAAGTCGAGTTATTTTTTTTTTTTTTGGTGTATAAAAGGGGAAAGAGATTGCATAAAAAGGGTGCGATTAATTATGGTAAATCTGTTTCGGGTTTCCCACGATTTGAAGGCCACCTTTCAATTATCACAAGTCTTCTCTCTCCCCTAAAACATGTCAGCCCCTATTATAGAACGACATATGGGCAGCGCGTTTCTTAACACGCGTGGGAACATTACAATGTCTTGAGCATATACCTGAGCAAACAATAAGGGTGGATAATGTCATATGCGTGTGCGTTATGATTCATAGAACGTGTTGGAACACGCGCGCACGATTTGCCCTTTTCTTAAAGGAATAAAAGTACCCGCGCGCGCGCGCGCGCGCTGACTCGCGCGTTTAACTAAAATTTGCAAATTGTTCAAATAGGCGGTGAAAGTAAAAAAAGGCGCGCGCGATGAACCATGACATTTGCTATAGCACAAGCTGTAATAATAAAAACAAAACACACAAACACAACAAAATAAAAGTAGATCTATGTGGGAATTTGTTCGCTTGTTGCGCGCAATTAATTCACGAGATGATGAAGGCGCGTCTAATTAAGCGTGCGCTCACTTCCTCGTAGGAATTTTAACATGGTATAAAGAATGATTCTTTTAAGATATTGAATGACTGAAAGGATGTATGCGTCATTGCGGTTTTGCATATATACAGTGATTTTGCAAGGCTACGTTGTCGACATTGTCGTCGGTAAACTTCTTTTGACGCAATTTCTTGGAAATCTCAGCGCTCGTGCGACATACATTTTTCACTTATTCTCTCTCGTATAGTATCAAGAAAGTTTGTTTGTTTGTTTTTATTTTCAGTTCAAACGAGCAAAAACGGAAGTTTCTGATTCTCTTTGAGTCTAATGAGTTATTAAGTTACATTTCTAGATTGTTTAAAGAAAAAGAAAAGAATAAATATTATCTTGTTTTATTTGTACGTGTAAATAAACCGCACCCGCGCGCTCTAAAGATAAATATAATTGCAACGACATGTGTGTTAGATAGTGGGGTTCGTGGGAACGGACACGCTTCGTGGCACAGCGGTATGCGCGTGTTGGACACGGGACACCAACCATTAACGCCAGATAACAATTTTATGAGCATGACTTCAATAACCTTGCTATAAGCGCACGTATTGCTTTAACCAAATAGCAGCTAAAAACAAAAGAACGCATTTGCACAGCCCAAAAATCTTTTATTTATAAATGTTCATATCATATTATTACTCACGAGCTCGCGCCGCGCTCATATCTACCTTCCGCCTATTCTATACACGAATTGTTCTCAGGAGGTGAGCGTTGAGCTCGTGCAGGTCAAAGTTCAGCGCGCCACTGTCTGCATGTACATACACTCATTACTCACGCGACTAATAACGATCAAAATATTTTTTTTTAAACATAATTAATCAACAAAAAATTTGCTAATGATTATTTTTTTTTATAGAATACTTGAATGAAAGCTCTTCTTTTAAATGGCCATTATTCAACAGGTGATTCTATATCTTTTTTTCATAATACATCTTAATGAATATTTTCTGCAACAATTTAACATTTATTAAATAAAAATGCATATAAATCAGTATAACACGTGATGTTGTGGTTAAAAAAAAAGAAGACAAGACGATAGTATCGAAATGCTAACATGATTCACTCACTCGTTGAGTGAGAAGAGCTCACATCTGCCTTTATTCCCACGTTACAAGAACACGTGTTCGTGTAAGGAGATATACATACGCAAGAAAGGATGACAGAATTATAAAAAAAAAATTGAATAATGCACATTTTAGATGAACTATTAGGATGCAAATGAATGTTGTAATTGATGAAGATTTCTTACTCCAGAGGAGAAATAAGCGCATTCCTATCGTCATTTGTTTTTCGAGCGGGAAAAGTACGTCAAGCACACGAACAACGTGTGGAGCGTGAGAGTAGGTTAGGGCTCTTTCATCGACGACCACGTGTTTTCGGGAAGGTTAGGACCGTGGGAGAGAAGCTTTTGCGCGCTTTTGTTGCATATGGCAACACATTCTCCCCTTCATTTTAATTGGGGTTAAGCACATGGTATGCACAATACGGTACTTTTTTCATCTTATTCAATACGTATAGTCATAAGAATACTTATGTTTGTACCCTTTTTGAGTGGGTGGATGGAAATAAGTAAACAAAAAAAGAAAAAAAGGAAAATGTTATATAGCATTATGCAAATATGGCCTTAAAGTTCTTGCAAAGATTGAATAGTCAATTAAATTTTAAAATTATTTATAGAATTGAATAGATCTGAGTGTGGATAATTGATGGTTGCTGGCAAAAATGCAATAAAACAAGGCAATAAAAACACCTGCGCTTTTAGATTTTAGAGTGAAGCGACAGGTAGAGAAAATTTTCATTTCGGCTATAAAAATTAGGGGATGAGCTTTTAAACCATGGGTAATGCGAAGAATATAACAGGTCCTATTATCAAATGGAGACAATCTATAAACAGACAGGTAGACACGTCAAAATTTTTGTTTAAAATATAAAATGCAAATTCAATCACGGTTCCATAAATTATGGTTGTCATATAATTTACCCCCCAATGAGGTGAAAAAGGAAGAGGACACTTAATTTGGGAAAATAAATTTTAATTGGATTTTTGGTTAAAATATGTTAGCACTTAACATGAGTTAGAACTTGGAGCTAAGTGCAAATTAACGGATATTCATTAATTTGCCTCTAATGGTGTGACAAAATGATCTCTAACAATTTCCTTTTTGCCTAAATTTTTTATGTATTCTCAAAGTGCTAGCAGGAGAGAAAAAAGTTAATTATAATCCCTGTCGGTGTTTTGTGTATAAGTCATTATTCAAGGTTCCAATTTGAAAATCACCCATCTTAAAATTGAAGGGTCATTTTGGCCTCGGGCGATTCACGTGCACTACCTGAGCTCCTTCTTCTTCGGTGTAAACTAAACCCACACATAAAGATCTTTATATGCCTCATAGAAAGACAGGCCATCATTTTTAGAAAATCTTGATTAATGACTTCAAAGTAACACAGAAAAAACATTAAAACTATTCAACCTTATAGGATGTAAGGCAAAATATTTCCTAAATATGAAATAAAGCAAAGTTTTTGGCAGCCATTCGTGAAGCTCGAAACAAGCTTTTTATAATAGACGCGCATCTCGCTTCCATGTAGAAACAGGTACGTGCCAAAGTCGACCAAATAAATGTTGATGGTAATTTAATTGAATGTTGGCCTTTAAATGCTTGGAGAACTGCATTTTTTACCTCACCAAAAATGGACAATGAAGAGACAGGTAAGTTATAAAATGCTCTTTTTATATCGCTTTGATATTAGGTTCTGTAGAAGATAAAAAGAAATATTTATATGTAATAAAAATATATTTTTATTTGGAAGACAAATAATTAAAGCAAAAAATGATCACATTGTACAAATTAAAAAAATCTTATAAACTACTATCACATTTTCATATAGGTATCCACAAATGGATAATAAAAATATATATAAAAAAATATCAAAAAAAAAATTGAGCAAATAAATCATCACAATTTTCCCTACGAGCTAAATTAAAGGCACAGGATCACATCTCGTTATTGAAGTGGATTGGAAGATGATTAGGCTTGCGCCCAACGATCACAGGCCACTTGTAGCTGAGGAAGTTGATGTTCGGTGATGGCATTTTTATCACCATGACAATCGATATCGCTGTCAGCGCCCATCATGGATGTCCAGAAGAAGGTACCAGCTTCAGTTTTGGCAAAGTGAACTGGGATGTAGTTTTGACCACGGAATACTGGAATGATGTCCATGGTTCCATTGTTATAAACTGGCACAGCTGAATATTCATCGCAGCAATCGATTTCGTTGAAGATTTTTGCTTCAAGCAATTCATTGGCGAAATTATCTTCAATCTCGCTGTCGAATTCATCCTTATAGAATTCAGGTTGTGCCGTCTTCTTGTAGGTGTTCTTTTTGTTCTTCTTAATGAGGGCCATAATTGGTTTCAGAAGTTGTTTGATCTGATGCTTGGCTGATTTGGCCTTCTTAGCATTCAACTGGTTTTCGTTGACGCTGTTGTTTGAGGCGACGATGTAATCGTTGTAGTAACTCATTTTCGTAAAATTCGAATAGGTTTTAATAACTTGTAATGTGTTTTAGTAGAGAGCACGAATGCGAATGATTTTTCTCAACCACAACCGCTTGTATTTATACTCGGGCACGTGACGTCATACAGCCCTTAGGGTGTAGGTAGGGGAAAGTAAGCGTAGACCTATGAGAGTGTCCGATAGGGGCAGGTGTGCATATTTCGATCGAGCGAGATATCCACATACATGCACATATTGAAGCAGACGAAGACACCATGCCCACACAAAAATGAGGGTGCTGAACGTGGGAACTTGGGATTCTCGCGAGTTCCCATGAAACACAAAGGCAGATGGTAAGCGTAGGGGTGTGTAGAAAGAAGATTTTGCGTTCACCTTTTTTTATGTACGTATGTGAAGTGAATACATTTCTTACTCCCCCATTCTTGACCCTTTTCTTTACATTACTCTTTATGGAAGGAAACACTTGCATATACAGTTCCAGGTCTAAACCGGTCACTACCCTTCTTCTCTATCCTTCTATTATAATAATGCATGCATAGGTAGTGAGATTTAAATTTTTAAAAGGATTCAGGACGCAAACAAATATTATTGCCAAATCATTCTAACCCATGCCGAAATTGATTCGGGTTAACAAACATGTTATGTTGTTGCATTTCGTAAAAATTCCACAAAATTATTCAACTGAAAATCCTTGATTGAATAAAATCCTGTTTTGTTACCATAGCTGCTGCTTTATTGTTTATTGATAAGATGCTGGAAGCTGCAAGCGCGCGTGTTCAACACGCGAATCGCGAGTCAATCTCTACAATCAACTCACTTGATTTATGTTTCTTCTTCTTCTCTTCTTCTGCTGCTGCTGCTTAAGAGAATTGCTTGCAACTCGTGCGCGCTTTAAACAAGCAAGAAGGAAAAAATCAAGGCTAACGTGTGCGCCATTTACACTTTCTATTATATTAAATTTTTTTACGTTGTAATTATTTGCACACTAAATTTTTTTCTGAAGCATCTTCTGTAATTACAGAAAGTGTGTTGATTTTTGAAGGTTCTGAATGAAGCCTTGTAATTTGATTGGATTTTTTTCTACTGTAATCATCAAATAAGGGTACTCATTAAGTGGAAGCATTTCAGAATTTCTCAACATGTAACATTATCCGCTACATTAAAATCCACAGGTTGGTTAGAACAGGTTTACGTATGTACAAAGTTAGGGTAATAAAGTCCCCCTATTACATGTCCCCTTCGATAAATTTTTAAAATTACGTAATGCTCGCTCGTACATACAAGTGCCTAACACGTGCAATTTACATCCCCCTTTATAATATTTCGTTCATCATAGAGTGCGACGAGATTTTTGAATTGCATCGCGTTCCGTGTATGGTATGCTGCACCTGTCTGACGTTTGATAATGTATAAATTACCCTCGGAGGTCAACGCTTTTATTATTTATTATTCGATTTACTGTATAAGGAAAACTGATTTTTTTTCCTGACTGCGTCTTGAATATTTTCAAAGCCATTAGCCGATGAATCTCGTAAGGTGATAATTTCCTATTCAAATAACTTTTAACTTAAGTAAACTTAAACATGTTGGAACGTGTTTTTAGAATCTTTTCACCTACACACATACAACAAAAATACTTACCTTTTTCTTCTTTTTGTGAATCATATACTTTTTATAATAGATTCCTACAACTTTTCTTTACGCACTCGTAGTTTTCTATACTTATAAGAAGTTATGTCACAAACAGGACTATTGTATGCTAAAAAGCTTTTCATATTACACGTTCAGGTTTAAACATGTTCGAACGAGTATTAATTAACTTATTTTGTAATTAAATCGCGCCTACCAATATTGTGGTTTAATTAAGAATTAATAAAAAAAAAGAATGTGTATTGATAAATATTGGTTGCGTTTACAATAGAAGCTTTGTGCCTTCTTACATCAACAAAAGGCTGGATGGAAGAAAAGGGTTTTTAAAAGCACATGAAACTCTAACCCTTTTAGCAATACGATACCGTTGAATGGAGAGTTGTTGTGTTTACCCTTATTTTACACGTGAACCCTTATATGCACTTGTCGCGTTTACATTCAATCATCGAGGTAAGTAAGTTGAATATATGGGAGAGAGAGCAAAAAAGGGTTAGACTTCATTGAACGGTTTCCATTACGGCATTTTATTGCATTAAATGCAAGAAGCAACAGGTTGTTCTAATTGATACGCATTCATTTGTTTGTTACTACTATATCAGAAAAAATACATAAATACATACGTATTCAAATTGTGTGTTGAAATATGAATAAGTTGTATGATAGATGCGCCTCGCCTATAAAATAAATGAAGATATGTACGGAGATTATGATTTTTTCTTAAATTTCAATTTGAATATATTGTAATCTACTATTAGCACGCTATTGAATAATGAATATGTAATAGAGTAATTCATTTTAAAGTGAGATTTGGCGCCACGAAGACAGTAGTTTCTATCTGTATAGCACATTTATGAATAATTCATATTCTTTTAATACTAAATTAGAGCTGTATGTTAAAGTCTAGACATTTCGGTGCGCTTTGATCATTCCTTCATCACAAATAGATATTTATTATAATATCTACATAGTTGAATTAATATAGAAGTCAATTAATAGAATGAATCTAATCTTAAAAATTAATTTAATATTTTTTCAATTTTTTCATTTTGTTTAAATTATCAAACAATACAGGCATTATTCTAAAATAATAAATAATTTAAATCAATTTCCTAGAACAATAAGCCATAAAAGAATCATAAAATGCTAATTTGATAAGAAAATAGTTCATTTTATTGTTGATTTAACTAATTGTTTTAATAATGTCTTTCTATTTATAGCAAAAATCAATAATAATGCATTCTTTAATACTTTACAATAGCTTTATCGTAAAGTTGCGGCCGAACTTGATTATAATAAATTTCATTAGGATAATTTTCAGAAGATATTCATTCATTATGATATTACAAAAATTATAAAAATTAACCTATATTAAATTAAACTCCTCTATATTTCATATATCATAAATACAGTGACAGATCATTTTTAGGTTAATTGTCAAAACTGACAAATCTGTTATTAGAGTCATTTCCATGGTTACAAAGGGACACATATTCCTCTTCCTCCTTTTCATGCACTTTCAGTGATCGGTTCGAGCTGGAATTTTAATAGAATACAATCTTCTCGACAATGAATCTATCTGCCAAATTTCAGCTCGATCCGATCACGGGAAGT
>JAODFZ020007968.1:0-14747 GCA_027574845.2 Deinopsis erosa
CTTTTTTATTAATTATTTTACTATTAATATATTAAAATATACTCAAAAATGGGTTTTCATTAATATTTACATTAAATATTAAATGTAGTGATTATACTTGTTATAAACTCATAAAAGTAAGAATAACGTTTTATAATAGGAACTTCTATTTTAAAATAATTTAAAAACCACTTTTTCCATTAAAAATATTTTTATACGATATCTGATAAATATTCGCATGGCTCTGAAGTAATTGCTCTTTTTTTTCTACATTTGCAATATCGTGATTATAATACAATTTCTGCTATTGTTTTTAAGAGGTTGAGCCCTTTGTGTATTATTAGCATATATGTTATCCTTAACGTACCCCAAAATATTATAACAAAAATAGTCCCGCAAACGTTATATTGTATGAATTGTTTTATTAAATATTAAATTTAAATGTGATTGTTTTATGGCTTGTTCAGTTTTTACCACTAAAATGCTGGGTGCTCATGGTACTGGAAGAAATGGATGTTTGAAATTGGATGAAAAAGTGATTTCATCAATAATGATGATTTAATGAGAGCCAAGCGGATATTTATCAAATATCGTTTTCCATGTTTAACAATATACTGTTGTTTTTTATTATTTCAAAATCAAAAATTTATAGGTATTGTTATATATTTTATTTTTGAAAATTTCTCCCAATATTTGGCAATGAGACGACTATTGCGGATATTGCATAATTGCTGTACATACATATGTACTGACAATCGCATTATAGTTGCTCATATTTGTGATTTTTTACACTTTTACTTTAGTTTTCTATATGTCTATCAAAATTCTCTATACAGTTTTGTTCAGTAAACTATAATGCGTCATATACAATTGGCAATCCGTAATGACGAAGAATTGAATAAGCTACTCTTTGGATTTACAATTGCTGAAGGAGGTGTACTTTTACCAAAGAAGACTGAGAAGAAACTTTAAACTATTAAAAATTAAATTAATTTATTTATGTGTATTGAATAATTGTTTATAAAATCCATAAAAAAATATTTATTTGTAATTATTTCACTTAGAAAAGTCTTAAATTAAAATTAAATTATCTTTCTATCTATTTATATGTGGAAGTTCGACTGTAGTTTAAAATAAAAGTTCATATTGGAAAACCCTATACATATAATGAGTGTTATTCCTATATGTTAAAAGGTTTTGTTGTGCAATAATAATTTATTTTTGTAATTTTCTTTATAAAGGTTAAAGTTATAATTTTTTGAGTTCTTAGATAAAACCTATTAGTAATATGTACTTTTTTTACTTCTTAAAAGAAAGTTCAATATATGTTTAATTAGCATCATACTTATTGTCATTTGTTTTTGTAATTGTACTGAACTCTATTTCGTAAACAAAGCATCTTTTTATATTACTTATTCGAATTGCATTTTATAAATGAACTTCTATTCTGTACTTAAAGCATAACCAAAACTAATTTTTCGTTTGTTATAATATCAAAGTTGAATTCGCCATAACATTTCTTTAAATGACACGATATATTTTGTTCTACTTAAATATGCCTTGATTCGACTTATTCACAAGTACCTGAGGATATAATACATGCAACATATTTTAAATTTTAATTATTAACAAGATTATTAATTCAAATACATATAGGTATAGATTGAGCACATTTGTTAAGCATATTTAATTTCTATGTAAAACGATATTTATATTGCATTATTGAGAAAAATTTGAGGAAATATGAAAATCATCATTATTTGCAACTGGTTGTGAGCTTACTTTTGAAAAAAATGTTTTCGTTTTTATTTGCATCTACACTTGCACATCAACAATTGTACGTTTAAATTGCTTACTAGCTAGGAATTTTATACCAAGAGATGAAAACAAATCAAATTAAAATGCAAATTTCTTCAATGACAAATATAACTTTGATAACAAATAAATTTTGTGCTATTCTTTTGTAAATCAAAGAAAAGATTGTTTTGTTTCACACACAGTTCAAATTGTATGACTAACTTATTACAATCAACAAACCAATTTAGACTTCAAAATAAATAATATAAATCCAAAAATCTAATATGAAAAATAACCTTTTTTAGGCATGATATATTTCAGTGGAAACTGTTTTTATTTAATAACTTTAAAATCACTATTTATTACGCTTACCCTATAAAAAAAAATTAACCTATTAAAAACTATGTTTTTAAAACTCTCTCTATATTTCATATATCATAAATACAGTGACTGATCATTTTTAGGTTAATTGTGAAAACTGACAAATCTGTTATTAGAGTCATTTCCATGGTTACAAAGGGGCACATATTCCTCTTCCTCCTTTTCAAGCACTTTCAGTGATCGGTTCGACCTGGAATTTTAACAGAAAACAATCTTCTCGACAATGAATCTATCTGCCAAATTTCAGCTCGATCCGATCACGGGAACTCGGTTAATTTGCCGTCGCAAGAGTAACCCTCATATTTACTTACATACAAATGCGAAGATAATATAGAGAGAGTAAAAAACAAAGAGTTGCATTAAAATTTCAGATTTTGTGAACCCTCTATTAGAAAAAATTAGAAAAGTTTGAGATATTTTCTGTATAACAAACATTTACTTTGTATTAAACCTATTTGTTGTAATTCATAAAATAAAGAGTTATTACATTAAACAAATTTTTTTTTAACTTTACACAGTTTAAATTAATTTTGAAGTTATCGTATAAAATATTTGCTTTATTTTTAATTATTAAAATTAAATGCATTTATTATTAAGAAAGTTTTATAAAAAAATAATGCTATTATTATTTATTAATTTAGTATTAATTTAATTTATATATTAATTTCTTATATTATAATTTTAAATAAAAGGAAAATGAATAATAATTTTGATGCACTTTCCAATATGCACAGAAATTAAAAAATTGTATTAATTATACTCGTTTATAAATTTATTTAACACACAATTTATAATGACTTTTGATTGTTCAATCAAATATATTAATACTATTTTAACGCTTAAATCTTTTCACTATTATTAAAGTTAATGAGCTCATAACTTTCTATAAATCAATCACAATAACTTTTAAAATATCTGATTTTCTTGAATAGCTGATTCAACACATTTAAAATCAATCAATAATACACAAACCGAGAACCCTTGAAATTACAATTTTCGCTACATTGAACAAGTTTAATATTTAAATTTAAATCTAGCATGTCTAGGCAAACAAATTTCTTCCACTCTAATCTACACCATGCAAATTTAAACGAAAGTAAACTTTTTTCTATTTAATTAATGCAATTAACATTTAACGGTTGTAGTTTTTACTATCAGATTAACAAATGCTAAATTTCCTTTTAATTTTCTTACGATTTTCATTTGATTTTTGTTCGATATAAATAGTAATGATTCTATTACACATTCATTTGCATAAAGGCAAAATATCATATGGAAACCAGAAATGAAACTTAAACCGCCTTGGGTGCAACTTTTTACTTTTTGATCTACTTGGTTTGAGCGAGGTTACCATAAACAACCTTCAAGGTTATTCTTTGCGATATTTTAA
Source organism: Deinopsis erosa (assembly GCA_027574845.2). NCBI lineage: Eukaryota > Metazoa > Arthropoda > Insecta > Coleoptera > Staphylinidae > Deinopsis > Deinopsis erosa. Next base: position 3,548 of record JAODFZ020007968.1, read on the forward strand.
GCAAATTCAATCATGAAAACAAATGTACAAGTATAACATACCTTGAGTATGACCTATTGGTAAAAATCCTATAAGACTTGTCACAAGAATACAAAACCACTGTACATTTGGTTTGCATTTTCTAGCAAACATTGCAAAACATTTATTTTAAAACACAATCACATTCAAAACACTTAATTAATTTTACTTTTAAGCCATCGCTTCAATGCAAACCGAAACAATCGCTTATTGCAACAAACAATTAAAGGTAAAGCGTACGCGCGCACCTTTCGCGGTTTAAACCGAAATGAAAGTCTTGTAGATACAAGTTTGGAACTCAATTTGTATTCTTGAGGTGGTAGACAGGTGAGTCGTGAAGTCTCCGAGGTCCCCTCTTTCGACGTCATGTGTGTAAATGTATTATATGAATTAAGAACTAACGGTGAAGCCTTTAGTTGCTAATTTACAACTGTTACACTGCCCTTAGGATATTTTTAAAAAAATATTTATTTATTAGTTTTATTGAACTTTGTAATAAATCTATTTATTACAACAATAATTATAAGCATATTACTTAAAATATACTGTATTTTTTTTATATGTAAATATTTGTTGTAAAATTGCGTGAAATAATGAATTTGAATTAACTGAATTAATAATATTTTTCAACGAATTTGTATGTTTGCGCCATCTATGCTTTAAGTCAAAAAGCTACAACTAGTTTCCTAAATTGATATCATTTAGGTTATTTAATATACCATAAAAATAATACAATAATTTAATAAAAATGTTATGTTAATATTAAATTGTTTTCTTTTTCAATATCTAGCAAACTTAATCGTAATAGATTAATCTTTAATTCTCTTAGTTTTTGCCTTGCAATTAGTGTTTGACAATTACAAGACATGTTTTCGTTATAATCCGTTATAATTTAGTAAAATTATTTTCTCCACCTATTATTATTATTACTATAAATCTATCTAAATAATAATTTAGTTAAATATGTACAAGAAACAATTTACCTTAATCACTTAAGCACCAAACCATAGACACCAAACAATCTGCATGAATAGCTTCACAAAATAATGGAACATCAGTACGTTTATAAACTACTGACTAGCCAATTTTCGTTTTTAATTCAAATCATTTTATAGGGAGAGTCAGCCTTCCACAAGCATTGGATCCGAATATGGTGAAATATTTTCATCAGATAAGAAAGATGATCCGCCACAACCACCGAGTCCAAATGCACTTAAAGTTGCAGCAACAGATTGTTTAAATAGCTGGATATGTTATCTACAAGTATACATTAATAATAAATGTATTGTCTGTTTTATTATTCATGTAATACTTTTTTAGATGTTAAACAGTTTATGTTCTGCTGGTTTACGTTTATCACAATCTCTTTCCAATTTGGCACAAACCCAAAATGTTAGTCTTGCAATACAGAATGTATCCAGCTGGGACGAATTAGCAAAATCTACAATTGTTGCAAGCCATACAGTTAAGACACATATTGCAGCTGCAATGCAGGATTTATGTATTGGGGAAACATTCACCGAGTCTGATGCTCAAAGACAACAAGATCACAATCAGCAAATAATCACTGAGAATTTGCTGACCTTTATTAATTTACAATATCAATTCTCTATAGCTAGTTGTGAATGTTTTGGATCTATGGCTATGTGTCCATCTTGCCAAACAATGGCTGGAGGTTTACATGAAGCCGATTGCGGTATGGCAAACCTGCAACAATGTTTTGCTCGTTTATTCCAAGATTCACGTTCACAAATGTCAAGCCCTCATCAATTAGAAGGTACTGATATTAAACTGCACGATTCTAGGCAACACAGTCCCATGAATCCTGAAAGAGGATCATCACCGTTTCATGAAATACGAGGTCCAAGTCCGATACATAACTTACCTGGTATAATTGAAACAATTCGAGGTCCTTTGCCAAATCCAGGCCAATTACATACAATGAAATCTCCCTTTCCTGGTCGAGGATCCAGATCACCTTTACATTTTCCTTTATTTCCTTTAACTGGACAAAGGAGATGGTCTGAAGCAGCGGCTGGGGAAGTTGCTAGTGAGAGTGGTGATGGGACTATGAGGAGGTGGTCTATGCCTTGGGATTGTGGAAGGGTAGAAGCTTCCTGGCAGCAACGATATTTGCCTTCCAAATTAGCAGTACCTGGAAATTCTCAAGATAGAAGCCGAAGCACAACGCCAGGTCTTATATAAATTATTTATATAAATAATAAAACATTGAAATTATTCTTCTTGATAGAATGCATTACTCAAGCTGGTACTATTACAAGCGGTGAGGGCTTAACAGAAGCTATTCAATTATTATCATGTCGCCCTATGAGATGCGCAATTCCTCATGGTGCTTATTCAACGCATTTGCCAAGCACATTCGGACAATCAGTTTGGTCAGATGCACATGAAGACCGCTTACATAAGCGGTATCCAGGACCACTACAAAGGTTTCATATATTTTTCTATACAATTGTTTAGTGTATTAATATATATTTATATTTTAGAGGTGGTTGGCAATCAATGGATGCGCCTCAAACAAGCGGCATGTCAGTTACTGAACATTACGACATATTTCCTCCAGGGCTTCCTTTAACTTCAAGAAAAAGCAGTTCATCGACAGATTCATCTTCATGCCTCTCCATTCAAAGTAGATCCACAACTGGTTCATCTGAACGAGGATCTGAAAGCATTAGCAGCGGTGGTGTAAGATAATTAAATTATCTTTTATACATTTGTTAAATAATTTGTGAATTTAGGATGCAATGCGTTTGCATACAAACTTATATTCAATGTGGAGTGGCAACGAACATTTGCCTTTTATAAGACTGCCAGAATCGCAAGAACCTCAAGACGATAGTGATGCTGAAGATACACCAACCGATCAAAGCGGTAAATCAATTTTTCCTAAACCATCTTAAGAATTATTTTCTAATACTCTATTTAATGAGACAATCCATTTCAAACAAATTGGCATTAGCATTCTATTAATTTTATACAAAATGTCGGGGCCAATTTTTTCAAATTTAAATGATATTTTACAATTTTAGAAGGATTTTTAAATGATATTCATTGCAATGTGATAGTATAGCTTTTCTTACTTTCCACGAATAAAAATGAATGCTTACTTTTCAATGTTTAATGTGATATTAATTATAAAGTTAATAATTAGTCAATTAAAAGCACTAATTGACTTTAAAGCTTAAAAGATACTCTATTTGTGTTGTGTAATGTTCTAATTTTATAGAATGGAATGGAATCTGATTTATTTATAACTCATAAATCATAATTCAAATTTATATGTTTAATGTCTATCTAACAAAACATATCATCTACATTAAGATTACTCTGAATGTCTCACTCTAGTCGTATTTTATATAATTGTTCCATTTCCATCCATGTCAATTGTTTTCTCTCTAAAAACCTATTTATTCAATTATTTATTACAAAAAAAGTGTTTTACACATTATAGTTATAGGACAATATAATATTCAATATAAAGACTTATTATTTTTACCCTTAATTTATAATAAAAATGCTTCCTTAAATATAAATACCAAAAAAGTATTATTTGTACAAGCTAAACCTACAAGGCCATAGATTAAAATATAATACAATAAAAGTTACTAATGCATCAAATCACTTAAAACTTTCGTCAAAAAAAAGTTAAAAAGAGATTTTCCTATAATATCAAATTTGTAGATGTTTCATCAATAAAATTATTTTTTAAATAAAAATAATTAAGAGAAACAAGTAAATTTTACTCAATTATACTCATCGTCACCCTCAAATTCCGTTTCTTCGCCATAATCGGCTAACTCCTCATCTATTGGATCTTCAACTTCTGAGTTTTCATTACGCGAGCACTTTAAACACCTTAAAATGAACAGAATGTTAATGATTGCATAATTTTTATGCAAAACTAAAAATACCTGCTCTCATTTATACCAAAATTTAAACAATATTCGCCAACGCATTCGCAGCATCCGTCATGAAACCAGCGCATACTGGAAGCTCCCATTGACTGGCAACTCGACTTACATTTTTCCCAGCTGAGACACTTGGACATGTATGCGACAGTACAATTCAATGTCGTTATGTTCGGTTTTATTGCGACAACTTCTTGTTCAACGCTCTCTGAAATAATAAAGCCATTAATAGAAACAATTTCATTGCGCGCTCAACTAAACATACGCATTTTATATTTCATATCATTCTTCGGTGCTAAATAGATATTAAAATCAACGGGATAGATAAAACTGGTCCATCGATTCTCTGGATCAGGTGTTTCAGTGAGAACGTTGAATAATTCAACAAACTTCTTGCTACTGAATTCTTCAACATGTGATTGTTGACTTAATGCGCTTCTTGTGTCATTTGGCTTTGGACACATATCTAAAGAGAATAATTTATTAATTTCTTAGCGCATGATAATAAATAATTATAATGCTAATTAAATTTCATGTAAACATTCTCAATAAGCTTTTACATGTGATATTTAAATGTAATTACATATAAAACAAACATGCTGATTAAGATAAATATTTCCTAGAAATCTTTTCTTGTTAACAAGGAAACAGATTTAATGAATCCTATAATTAATTATTTCAATCAATCGCTGCAGAATTCACGAGAAAATTATCTTGATTTAATCTTGAAGTAAAATTCAATTTTTATTGAATCAATAGCCAATAAAGTTCTGATAATATGTTAGTTATTCACATATTTTTATACGCGCTTATCATATTATTTTAATTAAAAGTTAAATGACCTAATTAAAATACTTTATATATAACGAAAAGCAAAATTTTGTTTATTTTATATCTAAATTTAGTTTAATTTAATTAAAAACCATTTCATATACATAAATAGATTAATAATTGAAATAAGTGCTCTAGAAACGTTTGAATAAAATATTCAATTTAAAAAATGATTTGCGCGTAAATTAAGAGAAATTGTGAATTATGAATTTAGAAGGAAATGTGTTATTAAAAATTTATTCCTACCTACACACGAGCAGCATTCGTGATACAAATAACTTAAACATGAGGCACATTCTTTGCAACAACTACAGTCTTTTTGGAAATCACATTTGCACGATTGTGTTAACAAACACTTGCTGACAATAGATCCACAAACAGCTTCATTGCAGCCGTTCACATCTTGGAATATCGTAACTAATCCAAGTAGAAATGTGATTAACATCATCCATCGCAACATTTCTGCTTGAATATCTGCAAACCGTAAGAATATTATTTAACATATCCGATTTTTGATTAAAAAGATGATTACATATTTAAATGTTTTATCCATATATGTATGTAAAAAAAGTGCCTGCGGGCAAATTTAAATGTCCCTGACAATTATAAGCATATCAGCGATTCGCATTGATTAAATAAAACTTTATCATTCTTACCAGTCTAATTAAACTATCCCTAACTATCTTATGAATCACTACGCTCACTTAAAGCCCACAAAACCAAAATATTTGAAGAAACTGTATGGCATGGAGCATCGTGCCGAGCCTCTAGAAACTTGTTTTCTTACTAATTCTTCCCCACTTCTCTTCTAAACTCATAGCGGCAAGTTTAAAGCAAAAAACAACTATAATAATATTACCTGACCTTCTGAGTATCACTCGAAAAATCAAAAGCAATTTGCAATTCGAAAAGCCAAATTCCAAGCCCTTCACCTCTTGTCTATTGTATAAAACCTACAAGATATCGGTGCGCGCTTCTTACAGTACAGATAATAATGTTATTTTATGTTAAAATTAGCATTTGCGTAACGATCTGCGTCGCAATGATTTTTCATCGGAAATTTTAAACAAACTAAACATTTGTAAACTATGTGTGTATCTAAAAAATCCAGATATTTCCAGAATCGAAATATAGTTGTAAAGATGATAAAAAAAAGAAAAAATAAAAGCTGATGAAAGATAAATTAAACACCCCCTGTAAAAGGTACATCTACCTGTTTAAGTAGTTCTCTGAAATGTAAGGAATGTGCTTCAGAGACCACCTACGAACTATTGTTTTTGTACTAGACCTGTTTCACATGCACCTTGGTGCATTATGACGAATATGTTATTACATTATGCTTATAAGAATACGTAATTTATTTTTCAGCAACGCAATTGCAAAAAAACAATAACCGGCAGAATGCTTTTGTTTCATTTATGTTTTGTTTTTTATTTATATTTAAAACAACATTTTGTGTAAACTGATACATTTCACCAATCATGCGGTTTGTCAGATGGTGAAGTCATCCACGTTTATTATAATCAACAACAGTTGTTTTGCTAATGAGTAATAACTTTTTTACGGCTCAAGATTGTTGAAAGTTTTCAAATAGCAAACGCATATGATCTAAGTAAGTAAATGAATTCGTTTAATGAAAACATAACAACTTAGCGCTAATAAATAATTACTACATGACTAGCTACACTTTCGGAGTGTTAATATTATTTTCAGGTTTGGCGTCTGTTGAATCAACATCTGTTCGTAATGATTCTTCAAAATCAGCTGGTTCAATTAACTTTTTTCTACCATGAGGTGGTGGTCCAATTAATTTTTCCACATCATCGTAATTCAATGTCTCATTCTTAAGAAGTGTTTCGGCCATCTACAAGTTATTTCAAAATATTATTTCTTAATATTTACCAACCGTCACTCAATTATTCATTACCAATTCCAGTTTGTCTTTATGTTCCGTTAATACTTGTTCAGTTTTTCTATATGCTTCACCTATTAATTTTCTTGCTTCACCGTCGATAATAGCAGCTAATTTTTTACTGTATGGTCTCCTACTACGCTCATTTGATTCATCTTCAGGAAACGATACCAAACCTACCAAAGTATTCATTCCAAGCTCCTTAACTTGCGCGTACGCCATTTTAGTTACTTTTTCTAAATCGTTCTGTGCGCCGGTTGTTATTTTATTAAATGTTAGCGATTCGGCAACACGACCTCCTAATGTCATGCACATTCTATCAAATAGCTTTAAAAACGAATTAATTAAATAATCACATTCAAACTACAAATTCCTTACTTCCTCTTTCGTATATAATTTCTGATCTTTTGGAATATACTGAGCAAAGCCCAACGCTAAACTCGTACGCGGTACAATTGTAACTTTTAACAAGGCATCGGTATGTTTAAGCATCCAACCTACCAAAGCATGACCTGATTCATGATACGCGACAATTCTCTTTGTTTGCGGTGACATGGCATGGTTACGCTTCTCCGTTCCACCTTTAAATTATACAAATTAAAAGCAATTCAACGCTTTTTTAACAATCATTTTACCAACTAATCGTTCGACAGCGTATTCCAAATCAACTTTAGTGACTTGTTTCTTTTTATCACGCGCCGCATGCAATGCAGCCTCATTACAAACGTTTGCAATATCAGCGCCACTAAAGCCAGGTGTCAAATAAGCTAAATGCTTTGAATAGTGATCAGGAGCTTCTTCTAACGCAATGCATTTCAAATGTTGCTCGAATATTTGTTTACGCTCTATCAAATCGGGAAGGTCTATGAGGATGTGTCTGTCAAACCTACCTGGTCTCAATAACGCCTACAAATCATCACCACATGCAACTTTCTAGTTTACAACCTGTTGATTACATACCCTGTCTAAAATATCAGCTCTATTAGTTGACGCTAACATAATGATATTTTCTTTAGTAGACATTCCATCCATTTCCACTAATAATTGATTTAACGTTTGTTCGCTTTCTCCGGTTGCGCCAGTTTGTGAACTTACTTCTCCACTTCTCTTACGTCCAACGGCATCAATTTCATCAATATAGATTATACAGGGTGCCCGTTTACGCGCTTCTTTAAATAAATCCCTAACTCTAGCTGCTCCCAGACCGCCAATCATTTCTATAAATTCTGATCCGGCCATTGATAGAAAAGGAACATTTGCTTCAGTAGCAACCGCTTTAGCTAATAACGTTTTACCGCATCCTGGAGGACCTAAGAGTAACGCTCCTCTGGGGACTTTAGCTCCCAATGTTTTATAATATTCGGGACGTTTTAAATAATCGACAAATTCCATAACTTCCTGTTTTGCTTCTCTCAGTCCAGCTACATCAGAAAAGCGTACTCCTTTCCCTGTACCGGTTAGAGGATCAACTAATGTGAATTTAGCTCTGCCCATTTGAGTCTAATTAAGAAACTTGTTAGATGAAACAAATTGAAGCGTTAATTTATCTTACAAAACTGTCCATGCTCAGTGGAGGTCTTATACTTCTAGATCTAGCTAATAATGAGACTAGAATGCCTACAATAATCAAGGAAATTAATAATTTTCCGGCTGTATCGCCTCCTCGTTCGAAAACAATTGGAACTCCATCTCTTATTCCCATTCTTCTTTCTGCTTCGCGCAATTTATCTTCAAATTTATGTATGTCCACTACATTCATATGAAATGTACGATGCTCTACCTAAAAACGATAAAATATAACGTATGATACTAATAAAATAACATTAAATTACCCTTTTTCCTTTTATAATTGCTCCTTCATATAAAATTATTGTAACAATTTCTACGTCAGGACGAACAATTATTTCTTCAACTTCGCCTTTAGCTAGCATTTGATATAAGAATTCATTCCATGAAACGTATCTCACCACTTCTGGTTGATTACTACTAGGAAATAATAAAGAAATGATTGCTATGACCATATAAGCGGATAACATCCACAAAAATGCTTTTGCCAGCAATGACGATATTTTGTTGTCATCGTCATCATCGTTCTTTTGTTTCTTTGGATCGTTAGGATTTGGCGGCTGCGGTTGTTGATAGTTGGCTGGTGTAGAATGAAAGCTTCGTGATGACAAGTACTTAGGAATTGAATTTATGTCATCTAGACCCGATCGTTTTAGTAATAAACATACTGCTGAATATTCTCTTTTAATTATATTTATTGCCTATAGATTAAAATATATTATATATTTAATTTAAATAATCTAGTAATCACTTACTTTTCCATTAATCGCAGGAATTGCATTAAATTTGTTTTGAATAAAATTTGATTTATGAGAATTTAGATTTAGGCATTCATTCTGAATTGATCTAACACTATTTAAAACAAATTTAAAAGGTGTTTGTAGTTTATTTATTTGTCTAAACATCTTTAAATTAACATTGTATAATCATAACCTTATATTCAAGAGTTTTTAGGTTATGTATTTGACATGTTTTGTTACATGAATGTGTCTATTCACATATAGATGGCAGCTTCTTCTACGAAAATTTCAAATTAAATATTAAATTTACATTTCAATAATTAATTAATTAATATTAACATAAAAATAAATAATAATGATAATAGGCATTACTGTAACTAGGCAGGTGCAACAAGTGCACAGGCACAGGACAAAGGGGGCCTTGACATGGGAAATTATATGGTATTTCATTTTATTATTTATCACAAAAAGGGGGCCCAAAATAAAAACCTTGTACAGGGCAATAAAATGCTAGTTACGGCACTGATAAAAAATAATTATCGACGCAATTTATATAATTTATTAACAATAAGTATGACTTTTATTTTTCACTTAATAAATAGAAAAATAATAACTTTATTAATGTAATACAATCAATATAGTTTACGTGTGAGAACATAAATTTTGAATGAAAAGCGACTATCATCGAATAAATGGTACTTGAAACACACATTGTTAATAATGCAAAAGGGGTTCTTTATACACGTCACTGGTAGGTAAAGCCGGACAATACATTGCATTCAGTCCGAGCGAGGGGCGCTAAAATAATATTGATGTAGGCTGCCGCGTGAAGTGGACAAAGTGGAACAAGGGGCCCCTGGCACTGCCCTTGCATTGTTAGCTCTTCATTCTCATTGGTTACGACGCCATGTTGTATCTTCTATTGTTGTCACATCTCAAAGCGTCACTACAACAATAAATTGAAAAAAAAAATTAATTTGATTACGAAATGCACTTATTGTAATAATAATCATCATTCATAAAAGCAGAATGAAAAATTGAAATATTTACTTCAGTTGTTGAACACTTTGCCAATTAAAAAGTGAATGTTCCATTAATTTTGGTACCCTGCCTGCCTTGCAACATTGTTTTTATCGTAGGCGACAATTTAAAATGTTAAACGAATCATTAAATAATAACAGCTGTCGTCAGAAAATTTACAATAAAATCTTGCATAAACAAGAGGAAAAACTTCCATTAATTTCCTTTAAGATGAATGCGTTTTGAAAATTGTCGAAACATATGCATCATTTTACTTAAATTATTACAAACATCTACTCGACGAGAAATTTATTTTGTTGTTTTTGTTAATGAAGCAAAAACAATATGAAATTGCTTGGTATAGTATTATACATTATATATGATAGTGATAACAAATATTTTATATAAAAAATATTCAACATACATCATATATGCAGAGAGGCTAAGTATGTACATGAAGTGAAATTATTATTCTACCTCAGTGCGAATGTTGCTGCTGGCAACAAATGAGTGTTATTCCATTACATATGCTAATATAGACATGTGCATAACGCATAAATATTCCAACAATTGATGGAATAGACTTGTTTCTGTATCCAAATTGATGTCCATTTGTTCTATTCTGTTTATTTACCAATAATTGATTTTAAAATTCTCTATAAAATTAGTTCGCATCTCTTATGTATACAAAAAATATTAGCTCTGACAAAAATTATAATTGAATGTTAAACAAATTTAAAAATAAGTTTTAATATCAACAAACTCTCAAAATAATTAATTACAGTCAACTCTCTCTCTATGCCAAATTCTCTAGCTAGGGAACTGAAAAAAGAGCTCCATTTTGAGATAAAGAATTTTTCCAAAAAATGGTCAAATTTTAATAAAAAAAATGTTTTTATTATTTATTTATTTAAAAGAAACTAAAAAAATATTTAATTTGTCTTAAATTGATAAAATTGCATTTTTTTACATTTTGAGATAGAGAATTGATTTTTAAATAACATTTCAATTCGACGGTATTTTGACATAAGTATTTGATATCAGGCTTTTGACATAGAGAACAGGATTACAGTCAACTCTCTTTCTATGCCAAATTTTCTAGAGAACTGAAAAAAAGAGGTCCATTTTGAGATGAAGAATTTTTTCAAAAAATTGTTAAATTTCAATAAAATAAATTGATTTAT
>JAODFZ020008076.1:0-10592 GCA_027574845.2 Deinopsis erosa
GATTTGTCAGTTTTGACAATTAACCTAAAAATGATCTGCCACTGTATTTATGATAAATGAAATATAGAGAGAGTTTTAAAAACATAGTTTTTAATAGGTCAATTTTTTTCGATTTTTAAAAGCAAAAATTATACAAAAAATAATGTTTACATCTGAAATTCGTTCGAATTCGAAAATTGATTCTATAGCCAAAATGTAATTCTAAAATAAACGACAAGTTGCATTGAATTTTACATCTCTGTATGAGTCCTTTGATTCTAATAACCAGTGATCACAATAACCGACATCAACTGCACATGCATAACAACAATTAAAAAAATTATAAAATAAATAAACGTTATTGGAACGACAATTAATTTATTCTCACCAAAGAAATAAAAAAGCAAAAAATAACGAGTGCAGTAAATTTATCAGGGCACTACGTCCTGACATTTAATCCATGAATGTCAAAACGTATTTGAGTAAATGTAATGCATATATAGGATGTAAGACATGTATTTTCAGTTGACTTATACATTACACGTTCACGCAATATGCGTACAGATATATAATTTTTTTTTTCTTCTTTTTTTCTTTGTCTTATTTTTTTTTAATGTGGAGGTCATCAGCATGATGGAACTGCAGCAGTAAATATGTTGTGAAGGTGTTAGTCAGCTTAAGCTGCATGTAAACTGAAATCGTGCAGAACGTATTTTGTTTGTTGTTTGCAAACAAACAACAATAATAATAATAATAATAATCGAATAAAAAAGAAGAATATATCTAACAACAAACAATTTTTTTTATTTCGTACTAGAAATGTTGCTTTTAAACTAATCACAAGCTCCTCCAACGCATCAGATACAAACTCATAAATTATTATGATTCTATCTATAAGTATTATCAACACCTTAAAGGAATTCCATTTACAAGTACTCGAACGAGGAAAAGTGATCAAAATGCGTTTTCAGATAGTAAATAAAGTAATTAATTACATTACAAGATGATATTCTATTTTAATCAACAAATGAGCAATAAATTAAAGATAAAAAGTAATAAAATAAAAGTTATAATTAATTTGCTTGTTTTCAATTAATTGTCTGGTTCATATTCAATTTCAATTAAAAAATGTCTAATTGTCATTTCAATAAAAAATTCGAGCAATTTTATTAATAATTAAAAGTAGCAAGCGCACTTTCTTTGATAAATATCACAAATAATTAATTAAAATATGATTGTAACATTAATAAACTGTCAGGTAAATATCATTAACTTGAACATATCAATCGATGTGAGGTGAAAATAGAACAAGAGCTTTCAAACTTCTAATTTTATCACACATTCGTCCTCATTTGCTTCTGCTTATATGTATGTATGCAAAGACATGCAGTACACTTTCTAATAAACAAATGAATCGATAAAGAATTAATTGATTTGCAATTAATGTACACACACCAAACATAGAGAAATTCAATCATTTATGAGCAACTTACTGAAAGAGCGTTTTGTTCACATAGATGTTCAACCTTAAATGCCATTAATGGCAAATACACATAAAAACCAAACTTTATTAACTTCAACAATATTGATTTTATCTAATTTATTTATAAAAATAATCATCATCCAGAGAACATATTCAAAGAGAAAAGTTCATTATGCGCGTCATTAATTCGTGCATAATTATTTTATTTTAATAGACTTACACTTTTATTAAATATTTGCTCATGCATGGAATGGAAGCATCAAAACTGCACTCACCTGTAACAAGAAAAAAACATATTCCATAAGAATGTGTGTAGAAGTTTATTAATTTCTTTTCATGCAAGTGTGTCAGTCAAAGTATATGAAAAGTGAAATTTTCTTGCTACTGCAAAATCATTTGTTCTGTTAATAATAATTCATAATTACAATTACTTGTAAACATTTATAATGGCATTTAATCTAGAAAAATCAATTTCTATATTAATTGTACACATTAAATGTACAACTTTAACACAATCGCATAGAATTGATATTCATTATTCGAGTACATTTTATCTTATTTATAATTACAAGTGAAAATAATTTCTAATGTCATGTATAAATTAATTTCGTGTATTTAGCAATAATATTTTACGCTCTGATAACGCACAATGTGACAAATAAAAGATTTTTTATCAAAAAAAAAAAACGTAAGATGTTTATATGAAACAACTTTCATTAAAGTAATTTTTTATTATTTTATAATTTGTCTAGACTCACTCTAGTTACCATACAAAAATATAAAACAAATGTTTGCTTTCATCTCAATCAAACAAAGAAAAACATGTAAACAATTTTCATTTACAAACAAATTAATTATTTTTCACAGTGAAGTTTTATGAACATTGATAGGTGTGGTTTTGATAGAAGATAAAAATGCGTGACATTTTATTATTTATTATCAAAAACCATACAAACAAAGAGAATATTAATGTTCATTATGAAAATTGTAATTTTCATATTTTATGCCATAAGAGTTACACTCAGACTTAAAGCTTTTTTTGATTACGTGTATAATTATGTATGTACATATAGGAAGAAAGGCTCAAGTCTAAATCTGTCATATTTTATATTATATTATTACATAATTAGTTAAGGATAATAAGAAACAATAAGGAAATAAATTATTTTGTAAGTGCATTTATATGTACGGATTGAAAAATTGATTAAACAACAAATATGTACATTCAAATTAATTATGAACTTGATGACGAGTGATTGAAATATGTAATTCAAAATAAATTTCCCTTGTGATTTTTTTCAATTGCAAATTCTATTTCTTGTTAAACGATACAAATGATTTAAAATTTACTGTTGTATTGTTTTAGAATTTGTTCTAACATTATAGTAATTTCATTAATTATAATTTTTTACAGCGTCATATAGATAAAAAAGAGTCAGTCTATAACAATAGGAGCAGACAATAGTTCGCTTTTGAGAAACAAAGTTATGTCAATCGAACTCTATTTCAGCAACAGTGAAAATCGTGACTTGTCTAACATAAGTCTAAAACTATAAGAAATAAATTCTATTTTAATTCAAATGATTAGTTTGTTTGTCTATTCTGTGATAGTTTCAATTTAAATTGTTATTTATTTTAAGGACAGATTTCAAGTCATGCCATATATATTCAATGAATGAAAAAAAAAATAATTTGGAAAGTTTCATATTTCAAATAAACCAATTTTCTATACAAAGAAACATTCTACATTTCTAATTATAATCAATTTGCAATTTATAGAAATGCTTAATATGAAATGCAAATTATAAACAAACCTTTAAGCAAAAGAACTGAATAATTTTTACAAATTTATGGCATCAACTGTGGCATATTCAATGAATTACATCATACATTTGAAGTAAATAATAATTATTATATTTAATGCCAATGCTGTAATAACTAAACTAACAAACCCAAAAATAGTTAAAAAATTATTTTGTATATTTTTTCTTTATTTGTAATTCATAGAACTGAAAAACCATATTATATACTCAACGATAATAAATCAATAATAAAAGTGTTTGTTTATCATTTGCCTCCATATAGCAATAACAACAAAGCAAAAAAAAATGCAGTATGATTGATGATGATTTTTGTGTTTATGTATCTGATGTAATCGAGTATGCAGACAAGGCACGTTCCTTCTATGATTTAATTTATGCAATGATGATGATAATGCCTTTGCATCTCCTATTGCAATTATTTCCACAAATTGCATTGGATTATGCCTCAAGAATCTCTGCATGTGTCATACATTATGCAAGAAAAGGATTTTAATTGAATTCACTTACAAAAGCTTTCCCCAAAAAAAAACATTCATTAATTAAACAATTCTTTATCGGTGAGTAATATTCGGCATTGACACCTATTTAAAGGTTCTGCTAATCTAGTTTAAAATCAATATAAATTCGAAGCATGAATTATAAGGTTTCGTTTCAAAATTGTGTAAATGCGCATACATATGTACATAATATTTAGATAGTAAAATATAGAAGAATCTTGATGCGAAAATGAAATGTAAACTTTTAATTACATAAAACCTTTGATATTTCCTCTTCCTAGTAATAAAGAGAAACAAAATATTTGGATTTGCAGATGCAATCTTTAAAATATACATGTAACGCTTTCAAATTCTATTTTTTTAAATAACGATGCATTCGATATAACATACACACGATCTGGTAATTACTTTATGATAATAATATGTATTATAGAAAGTTTTACTTTTTTCATAAATAAAAATTAGTTGCTGATTCATCATAATAGCAGACATAAACTATCAAACAAATCAAAATAGAAAAACAGCAAACTAAAGTAAAAGTTATGCAACTCAATTAATCTGAAATGAACTTAAGAACTTCCTTTAATAGAAAATTGATCCTGAAGAGAGTAATTTTTATTTTCGCGCAATTGCATTGATTTCGTGAAAGTAGTTCAATTGTCTTGTTTATTTATGGAAAATTTTTATATAAATAGAAATATTATTAACGTGTGATCTATTTGTATTGTAAATATGATGCGAAAGCAAAACTAATTGGCAAATTCAACTAATTACTTTCACTAATTTATGCAAATTGTAGTCTTATCTCTTTATTTTGCAGACAAAAATTTATTGATCTTTTAATTGACATTGATGCTAGAAAGTTTAAAGGTCTTCTAAGAGCTTTTGCTACTTCATTTTAGATAGAAAGCTTAACGATATTGTAATTCTGCTCTAGATTAATGTTTGCATATGAAATTGCAGTGGAAACGTGAAATTTATTTTAAAAACATGTTAAATTATTATACTCGTAGGTAGTAAATTCTATATGAAATATGTAAAATAATAAATAGAAAGTCTTTTTTGCAAAGTGCAAAAAAGTGTCGGTTAATTTGTTTTGTTACTCACTTAAACGTTTCTAAATGCACCTGTTTTTCAGATGACTTTTCCTCTACAAGTTTTCATAATAATCTAGGTCGCTATAAATTTCATAAATGTTTTATTTAACATGAAAGACAAAGCAGCTATTAACATGCAAAAAAAGTTATTTAGTTTTTCATTATTTTTATAATTGTTAAACACATTGTTCTGAGACTGAAATAAACAACTTACAATTAACAATAATATGCATTTTAAATATCTATTATAAAGCCACTAATGTTCTTCAACAAAAATTATTTACATAAAGTTTACTGGAACAGGAAAAGTAGTGATAATTAATTTCTCGGTTACTAATAGGCAATTTAACGTTCGAATTGCAAATATGTAACTTTATAGCTGTGGTGCATAAGTAATCTTTTCAAAAGTATTATTTGTATTTAATTGCTTTATAAATGTTGTAAAATGTACGTAGATGTAATGCAATAAAAAAAAATCATTAATATTGCACAAGTTTTCACTAGATTACTCAAAAATTGGTAATAAAATAATGAAAATTATTTTATATCTTGAACAATATCCAAAAATTGTTTACGTCATGTGAGTAATAATAATAAAAGTAAAAAAAAAACAACAGTAAAACAAGCGTTCACATTACAATTTTGTACATTAATTTTTTCTGCGTTTAAACAGACAATAAGTAGATTTTTATTATTATTTTTAAGACACAAATTGCTTTATGTAATAAGAGTGTCTTAACACGTTATAAGAATGAAGAACTTCATAAAAACATACAAATTACTGCTATTGAATTAGATTTTCCGTTTGGCTAGTTTATTTTTTTCGTTGCCGTTTAATAAGGAGAAACATGTTTGTTTCATTATGAAGCAGCACGTATAGAGAAATAAAGCACACGAGGATTTAAATTTGCATAATAATTTCAATTAAGGACATACAATATGTTTGCATTTGAATGAAGGAAATTGTAAAAAACATGGGAATTCAATTAAGTTGGCAGCTTTATGTTTAAATATTTGATCAAAGTTAAATCTTTCTCAACGAAAGTTTAATAGATCTAATCAAAATTAAAATAGATTTATGGAAATTAGAAGATCACTTTATATTAAATTAATGGAAATACATCAATGACACACTTAATTTGCATTACATAAAATATAAAACATTTTTTAATGTTCTAGTGTAAAGTTTTTATAGTGGGCGGAAGTATAAGGCGCATGACTAGCTTTAATGATTCCACTTTGATAGTTCATTGCACGTTGGATTTTCCACTTGTCTTATTTTAAATTTGCACCCGTAAAATGATATTTAAATAAAGGACAACATCTTTATAACAGCAATATGTCTACTCCAATATAATTAAGAATTAAATGAATAATTTTTGCACATTGCCAAAATAGAAAGACAAAGCAGCATGCTTTTTATAGCAAGAAGTGAGAGAATTTCCAGGTTTATTGTTTTGATTCTTTTTTATTTTGGTGATTTATTTATAGGTGGCTTTTGTAGCATTAAAGACTATAAATAAACGCAAAATCTCATGTGAATCTGTTCACTAACACACATTCATTTCCTTTACTTTTCTGTGCACATAAATGTTACCAACAATTCTATACCAATTAGAATTGTATTAAAATTTATGTCAAATTACTTTCTGCAGCCTTAATTCAAATTTATTTCATTGAATTTATTCCTACAGATTCATAATGAGCGCATTAAAATAATAATTAATCAAACAAATTGCACTTTTTGTTTCACACATGCATTTAATTGCACCAGGAAATTACTACGCACATATATTGATACAACTTCTAATTAAAATTATCTCATATAAAAGCATGATTAATTCACATCAAGCTAGTACTCATTATTTAAATGAAAAACTAATTATAAAACCATAAACCAATATTATAAACAAATTTTTTTATTATTATTATTTAAGAATATTAGGTATTACACTTTCTATAGATTTATTATGTAAGTGATATTAAGTGACTAACGCAGTTGGAATCTAGATTAGCCTATTAGTTAGTTTAATCACACATACACACAAAAATATTTAAAACAGCAGGTGTGCTAATTTCATTAAAAGCCACAAATTAAAAATTATAAATGTTGATAATATTTAAATAAATTTTTTTAATTTTATTTATAAAAATTTTCTATTTCTATTTGTGTGTATAAATAATTGTTTTTTTTTCTAAATTTCTAAAATAAGTAAAGTTCTGAATATTTTGAGGTAAATTAAACGCGTGTGGTGAAATGAAAGCAGGAAGCGATTTTAATTAATTTCGTAAAAGAATCAATGACAATTTTTCTTTCTTTATAATAGAATTTAGCAAAACAAAAAATTTAAATTATAAATCAATTATAATTTAATTTATAGGAGTTTCTGCTTAAATCACGATTTTATTGAAATTGAAGGCAATAAATTTGGATAAACTTCCTTGAACTTGAAAAAACCTGTTAATTTAATTCAATAGATAAGAAAATCGCATTTAAAAGATTACTGAAATATAAAACTAATAATAAATATTAATAAAATATGAATTGAATGAATCGTAAAATATCTGAGAATAAAAAAAATAAGGTAAAGAAGAAAGCTCTAGCTATGTTGTAGAAAGAAGAGCAAAACAGTTTCGCGGTTTCTTTTCGCTTCATTAAGAGACATTTATTATTCTAATAATAATAAAAAACTTATTAAAACTAAATGGAAAAAGTATAGTGACAAATACTTTCAACCATTGTAATTTTTTACAATTTTAATTAATAAAATCTCATTTATAGCCTATTGAAATACATTTAAGACAACAAGCACTAATTCAAGATCAAAGTAAAATCCATTAAACATTTATTAAAAAATATTTACATTTTATTGATCTTAATGATAACGTATTCAGTGATCAAATTAGACTAAAAGCTATAAAAGATTATTAACTCAATGATCTGAAAACATTCAAAGGATTCTAATAATAAACTTTCTTGTTTCATTTTATAAAATTAATGAAAATAAAATAAATTAACAAAATTTATAAAAAATAGTAATAAGTAATGTGCGCACATGCAATATTAATTAAATTTTATTACAAACAATTTAAAAGCATCAATTAATTGCAAAATTAAATTACCAAAATGTATTTTATTTAATTACTTTATTAGATTTCATAAAATTTAAAGTCTTTTATAATATAATAATAAATCAACGTAAACTAATTATTAGAAGCAAAAAATGAAGTAGCGCTGACATAATTATATTAATTATAATAATTTATATTAGATTAATTATAATACATTCTTATTAAATAAAATTTCGTTAAATTAAAATGTAATTAGATATAGCTTTCTTATTTATTACAATAAAATTATAATTTATTGTCATCCATGCAGCAGACAAAGTAAATATTTAATAAATTTTTCATATGCCGTATTGCAACTTTGTATTAATGGCTTTTAATTATTATACAAAGTGCATACAAGAAAAAACATTTAAAGGAAGCTATATTAAACACCAACGCACGTTATCTAAATAATAAATTAATCACACATTCATCTTAAGTGAAATTTATTAATGTTTCACGTACGTAACACAAAATGCAATATTACAGCAGGTCAATGGCAATAAATGCTTGAGAAACATCATCTTTGACCCTTCAAACGAAAAGAATTATTTAAAAAATTGCCTGCACGAGTGAAATTTACAATTAGAAAAATTGTTTATGCTTCATTTACTATTAGTTTCTTTTGTCTTCCCAATGTGCCTCGAAGATAATTGCAATAAGCGAACCGAGTTTGGTGTACGTGTTAACATTTTTTTCTATTGTTTTTTTCTCTTTTAATGTTATTTATTTATCTATTAACAAATTTTTTATTAAATTTTATTGCTTAATGGTTTGTATTTTGCAAGTAATGTCTTGTGATGAATCGTATGATAAAGATGTTGTAGTAGAGGTTTGTAAAAGAAAAGGCATGACGAGTTTTGTCATGTTATTTAACAAAAAAAACAATTACCAGTTACTTTTATTTTTGTAAAAACATGCAAAAAATACGTAAAACATTTATATTCTGACTAATACAGATAATAAATTGTTTTGTATTTTTAAAACATTTTTTATAAGTACATATTTTTTTTAATATATTTTTCATTTTCTAACCTATAATTAATACAAATTG
Organism: Deinopsis erosa; assembly: GCA_027574845.2. Classification (NCBI taxonomy): domain Eukaryota; kingdom Metazoa; phylum Arthropoda; class Insecta; order Coleoptera; family Staphylinidae; genus Deinopsis; species Deinopsis erosa. The sequence goes on from JAODFZ020008076.1 coordinate 9,045, forward strand.
TAAGAAGAAGAAGAAGAATAGGAAGGTCAAAGTGTTAAATTGAATTCAGAATATCGACATTAATTTCCAGTCCTTTTCACGTCTATAATTATTTTTAATTTTTTGCACATGCAATCAATTTATCTGACAAGAGAGTAAAGAAATTTCTGCAGCACATGTAATTTCATGAAATTAGAAAAACAAAAAAAGCTAAACAAAGCACTTTGTATTTTCTTTAAAAAAAATTTAGCATGCAACAACGTAAGCATCAATTGCAAGCAACACTTTCACCTTCTATAAGCTAAATTACATATTACACAATATTTACGAAAAAAAAAAGTGAACCAAAAATTTGTGTCAGTTGCAAGACATAATATATAATCTCTTTCTGTAGAACTAGTTTGCTAAATATAATCGTGTAAACCTGATAATTTTATAATTAAAACAAAAAAGCTCTTATCTAGTTAGTTAAGTCGTGGTAATTATTCATGGAATATCAATAAGTCATCATGATTTATAATAAAGTTTATAAATGTGCATTTACATTATTAACATTAATTTATATAAAAAGAAGAAAAATATTCTTTGATCATAATTTTACACGTTGTACATTTGAATCGATTGAATCAGAATTATAGAAGGACGTCATGGTTACTCACCCATAACGTACACACATACACAAAAGCTGATTAATTACAATCTGATTTAAATGAAAAAGAACTGAAATAATTAAATAAGTTTTGATTTGTTGATTAAACCATGACGAGTTTTATTAAATAAGTTTCGAAAACTGTAAAACTATAAAAGGAATTGATTTTTTGTTTGCCAAAACAGGAAGAAGTAAGTAAGCGTATGATGATTTGTAAAATATTAGATAAATTGTTTTGTTTTATATAAATTGCATTTCGTTGTACGTACTGACGAAATATAAATAATATAAACTTTCATTTAATGGAATATTTTGCAAATATTGCAAAACGATTCTAGAACACCTTTACTAATATTTGAGGTAAATCTATAAATTCATGACCTTGAATTTGAGTAGTAAATAAGTAATTACCGCAGACATACATAATTAAATTATAAATATTTTTCTTTTATATGTACATAGTTTATTTTTATAGATTATTTATTTAATCTAATCATTTTAAGGATGATTGTTATCTTGATATATGAATAGTAATTATCATTAATAATGTAAAAAATAAAACGCAAAATTTCCTATATGTATTATTAATTAGTATATAATTACTAATTATAATATGAACGTCTATGTAAATCCAGTATTGTATCCAGGCGTACAAGATCCCGCATTACGGCAAAGTGCCTCTTTTTTGGGGGCCGCTACCAGAGACGTATAAGGTTTTATTACAATACGTCAACACCCTACCAAAATTTTGTGAAAACAAAATTTTTAACATATTTTCCGTGTAAATCAAGGTCGCTGATTTCAAATATAATGTCAAAAATGTCATTTGACCCCAAAGTCAAAAGTTATGAAAACAAAATTTTTAACATATTTTTAGGTTAGGTTAGGTTAGGTGTTAGTCTAGGCCAGTGTTCACAATA
>JAODFZ020008087.1:0-49353 GCA_027574845.2 Deinopsis erosa
CCCACAAAACTTTAAACAATTAATTAGTCGCTAGTTTTCCTATAACAAAACATAAAACATCCATACCATTAACCACAACATAAAAAATAAATCGTATATTCATATTGTATATATATATATATATATATATATTATTAACATCATAATAATAATAAGAATATGCAAAATCAGCAAACGAACAAAACACTGTGGACGCGCAAAAATGCGTGACTTGTGACAGTCAGCTGTTATATTATGAGAGTCGTATTGTCACGTGACGTATCTGTTACGTCATCGGCAATAATGTGCGGTCGTTATTCGAGTCCCTAGTTTGCTCGCTCCTTCAGCCAATATATTATATCGAGGGAGCGAGCTTTCCAACAGCCTGCTTGCTACAACCACCTAACAGCCAACGCATTTAAAAACAAATAATGTTAAATAGAAAACAAATGAATGAAGGCTTGGCACTAAAAATCGTTTTATTGACGCGTTAACTGCTATAATATGCCTATAAATGAGATCGATTTACAGTAGCAATTTTTTTGCTTTGTTTCATCTCATTCTCAATAATCCGAAATGTTTATTTGTGTGAAGAATACAATAAGTGGAACACATAATGTGCTGATATTAATTTTATAACAAAACGACACTTTTATACCATTATATACATTTTACTATGTAATAAAACTGACCTAGGCAATGAAGTCATTTAAAATTGTGAATGAAGCTATTAATTATTATTGCGCGTCTATAAAATGTTTTTGTAAATATAAACGGTTCATTTTATAGACTTTAAATAATTTTACTTCTATTACGTATATGTTCTTGTTTTTTTCCGTATTCTTTACGCGTGCCCACGACAAATTTGTTGAAAAATAAAAACGCTTTTTTCGAACGTTATATCAGCATTAGCAGCTTTGTTTATCGTACGCATTCAAGGCTAACGAGTATAATATATGTTTGTGTGTATACATAAGTGTAAAAATAGTGTGGTTCATTTAAAAAAAAAAATACTTGAATAATTTAAAAGTAAAAATTCATTACAAACGAGATCACACACATGTGTGCTATTAGTCGCCTTTTAGATAAGGATTTTCCTTTAAAATTTACTCTCCGCTTTCTAGTTTATAAGTTGGCCGAGGAATGTTGTACGGGTGAAACCCTTCAGTAATTGAGTTAAGTTCCCCCTTCGTGTGAGACACACAATGCGTGACGTTGTTCTAGTCTTATAGTCTAGACGCATTCGAATCGTAAATCCTATGCCATCTAGTGTTAAAATTTTTGACTACCTATACATATATGTTATATCATCATATATTATTATTATTATTATTAGAAACATTTTGTGGATGAAGGTATGAATGTTATATGAGATTTTAATGAATGTGTGTGTGTGTGTGTGTATGTGTGTATGAGTGAGTGAGTGAGTGCGAGAGACGCTTTTTACCTGGAGGTGGATATGGTGTTGATGGTACTGGTTCAGGTGCATAATTTCTAAGGCCATAACCACCGTCATGTGCATGAGCGAAACCCGCGCTCTCTGCGACCATAGCAGCTGCAGCTGCAACTCGACCGCGTTCATCAGCAGGCGTGAGATACGGAACTGGTTGATGTGCATCAACGTGATGCCTCGATGCTGATGAGTATGGTGAATAATTGCACCATGATGATGATGAGAAACTTTGATGGCACGATGAGACGGTCGGATCGGCACTAGGGCCTGCTGCCGAGACTGCTGAATATTTGTATTCTGGAGTTCCGCCAGCTGCAGTTGCTGCTGGTGACCAGAATGAAAGACCAGTTGCTTTACGACTATCTCGACCCCCTGTTGGGTCTGCAGCTAAATTATAATAAGTCGGCGCATTTGAGTATTGATGATGGTTAAGGCCGACAGCTGGCTCAAAGGCTGTAGCTCCTGCATGGTGGTTATCAGATGGTGAATAATTCCATGGTTGGCCATGGTGCGAATGCCTTATCACACTTGGCTCTGCACACTCACCATAACCTGATGTGAGTCTTTTAGCAGGTATATGTAATGGACCTGCTGAACCACTATTACTCGTAACACTTGCTGGAGATGAGCTCGATGTGGCGGATGTCGTCGCCGTGGGTGGCGGAACAGTGGCTGGACTTGTCATTCCGCTATTACTGATTGGGGTCGATGCACTTTGGGGTGCTGGAGGGGGGCTTTCTTCGTATAATCCTCCGTTCATCATTGACCACCAAGTTACCCCGGTGGAAGTCCCCGCTCCGGTGGCTGGGGAGGATCCGGGGGGATGCACATGGTCATACAGGGTGGGTGCCGCGCACGCCACGGGGTCCGCGATGGTGAGGATGATTGTCGCGCAAAGAGATCACAGCATCGGAGGGGAACGGAAACCAGAAATTGTATCAGTCGTTCACCAAATGTTGAGCAGTCAGGATGTATATGTAGCAAGTTGATGAAAGTCGGAAGGAAAAAGTTTATGAAACAAATAAATTTACCTCAATAAGAAATTGTTTTATAAAAATAACTTGACACAATTTTCAAAACTACTTTTCGCAGTTTATAAAAATCTTAATCAAATGTTCAATGCAATCTTCGAAATTAATTCACAAAAATTCTTATAAGAATATTTCTATTTTGGCGTTCACTTCTATTAGTTTCACTAATTCTTAATGAAAATGATTATTCCCATAAATCATAAGGTGATGCAAAATATAAGCTATATCACCGTTTTATGGACTGTAAATTAATTTATTGACGGTCGTAACTTTTGATTTGTTTGCGACTATTATAATTTAAAACACGAAAAAAAAATGTTTGTTGTTTTTATAAAGTTTTCTACAGCTGATAGGAAACCGAGCCGAGTCAATTATACAAAATTGGATAGGCAGGTTATTTTACTGATGGCAACAATAGAAACCCGCACTTTTCTAACACTTTTTTTTTCTACCTCTCTTTTCAGACCCCTAATAAATTTTAGGGTGATTTCTGACCGATGGGATACCGTTACGGTGAATTATCAAACAATCACTTTAAAACCTCCGAATAGAAAACAATTTCTATAGTATGATATTGAAATAATTTTCTAAGTGTTGTGTTTGAGAGTTCGCGATGTCATATGTGGACATGTACGTGGCGACTGACAGCGACGGACAGGTTGCAAGCGCACACTGAAGTTCAGTATTCCTCGCTCTCTAAGCTGTCGGCTCTGATCGGCGATGCGCGTGCGATCTAGCGGCAATCCGACGGAACCGCTATTATATAAAAGCTCTATCACTGAAGACCGGCTGCTGCCCTAAACACTCGACACACGTCGCGAGCTTTTTGCCCCACCACTATTACGAATAATTAAAAAAAAAAACAATTGCACAAACACATACCGTCAGCAAGCGCGTCAAACAACCAAATCCAATTAGAATTGCTCTAGTTCGAAAAATCTTTGAACAACTTAAAACTTATCACCAAAAAAAAAAAGATTAAAAAATACATTAATGGTTCATAAATATTAATAAACAGTAAAATAAATTTTCAGCTAAGTGATTTTTTCTTAATACTATTTTTATTATAAAATTTTTAGAAACAAACCGGCAATGAGATAAAAAAAATAATTTTTTCACATTTCTTTTCTTATAGCTTTATTCATTTCTTATGAAATAAATAAAGTCATTTGCTTTTGTTATGTATATGATGTGGGAGAAGACATAATAGAATCATGACCCTTACTAAAGACCCGTACGTATCTCATGTAGGCTCAAGGGTATTAGTTGCGGCTAGAGCCATCTATACGAGCTTAGACAAAACACGCTCCCCTATTCATTTCAGCATAACAAAAACAAATGAATAATTAGACGTGATTCTTAATACATAAAAATATGACAAAAGATAGATAAAAAGTGAACGTGGTGAATTTTGATTTTTCATAACAATGGAATAACTAGCGCTTGTTATGCTGTTAAAATTGGTCACGAGGATAGATCGTAAAATTTCAGGTACAAGAAGGGATGGTTTTTATTATTGAAGAAATGCCACTTTAACAATGATAATATCTGTTTTTTTTTTCTTAGCTCCTGTTTTACACTGTTTATGATTGATACAAATGAACAACATGCATTCTAATTTGCTATCCGGTTTAAGAACCGGATGCATATGAGTAATAAATTTTCCCTCTATATTCATTTATTTTTTATATAAAAAAAAAAGATAAGACTGAGAATCGTTAGAACCGGAATATGATTATAATGACGCATAATTATTAATTAATTAATGTTGTTTTATGATGGGGATTTAGATTTGTTTGAATGCGTGCTCATAGATGTGTGTGTGTGTGTGTGTGTGTGTGTGTGTATATTTGTGTCTGTTTAAACATGTTGGCATTTATCCAACATGGTTGTGTATGCCAGTGATGGCGCATCTCTCCGCCCTGAGTGCGAGGGTGTGAGCTAATATTGTACTGCGGAGCCCCAGGACTTTACTATATATTGGTTGTGAGTCCTATTCGTCGCGGTCCGTTGCTCGCCATGCATTACGGAAATTAAATGAAAATTGCATTGCATTTGATTAGATACAATTTTCTTTTATAATAATAATAAAAAAAAATAACAAATGAATACTAACCTTGATGAAATCCTGAACGAGCTGCTAACGGAAAAACTCTCGAGAGTCTAAAATAATTAGAAAATCATTAATTAGAAATATGTGTGTTATCTAACACCTGATGGAATGTAACAAATTTTTGAAACGAAATGAATCTAAATTTGGCTTCTTTGACATTTATAATCTTTACGCAAGCAATCTGCTTATGGTCAGACATTCCTCACATGTGTTTGTTGTATCGCAGCATCAGCAAGAAGAAGCAAATTCCATTTTTAACAGCTCTAAATCCACCCCAAAAATAGTAAATTTTGCTAATAAAATGTCTGTTTTGGTAAGCCGGTTATTAAAGAGAATATCACGTCTGTTCATGACATTTTTTTTTGGAGGATTAACTTATCATTTATATTATTATATACGCATGTGTGTTTAAATATATACCTGCTAGACAACTCGTAGCGATGTAGTACACCCTCCACGTCGCCGAACAGCTTGAAGCATTAGATGAGAACTTTGTAGTCGGGAAAACAGTGCCTGTAACATAATAAACATGATAATATAAAGACAATACCGGACTCTGTTCATTTCCTCTTATGGATATGAAGTTTAATGAGATTGGACTAAAGGGATGAATAAAATCGTATATGGACTACCTAAAAGGGTTCTCTCTGATTATATCAGCTTTTAAACACAAACGTGTTATTTCATGTACTTATTTTAAAATGAAATTTATCAGAAACGTATTTTGTTTTAGAAGAGTAAACGAGGTCAACATTTATGTTGTTAAAAATAGCAACTTAGAAAACGCTTCATTGCAGTTTTAAGTTACTTAACATGCACATGTTTGAGCCATATATAATTTTTGCATTTTCACGAAGCAAACAAAACACAAAAATCCATTAAAATTTTGAATTGCATTATATTTATTATAATAATGTTGATAAGTCGCAATTGCAAAATTATGCAATGTGACAGGTTTAATGTTAAAGATTTATCATCAATGATAAGATAGTATTTTTTTGTACAGTTAAACAGAAAGTTAATTATTATATGTTTGTTATTAAAATTTAACTTAACATAAATTGTGCCTCAATTAAATATTATACAAAATATATTATTAACTTATCATTTTCTATATTTATATAGAAAAATTTCATATTTTTGATGATTTTATAAAGTAATTGTTCTTGTATCATATTATACAAAACCAGTAATCAATTCTCGCATCCATGTTTCTCGTAAATGCTATAATAAAACAAGGATTGTTCAAATTGATACCATACGCTATTCTGAAGTTCAATTTATTTATGAGAAAACAGCACAGAAAGTAACGAAGAAGAAGAAGAAGAAGTAGAAAAAAAGAGTAACAACATATAAGTACTGTTATACGATAAATTGAATCCAATCATCGAGGCAGACATTCGCGCATAAAGTTTCAGACGCGCTGAGCAATAAAAATTTATCCAAAGCAACAGAAAAGAATTTTTTTTAGGTAAAATGAATTTCTTTTTTCTCTTACATTTTATCCGCGTATAATTAGCCCATGTCATATCTCCACTGCAATTATTCGAAAAAAAAAGGAAACGAACTTACTTTACGGCAACGTGTTTAGGTTGATGCTGTAATCAGAGTTTATGGAGACATCTTGGGGAGAGATAAAGCACAACTGGACCCAAAACATTTCATTTTGTTTTTGGGGACGTTCGCCACAAATATCAATTATATTAAGACTTGACATGATAAAGGGCGAGGGTGAAAAATCCTTACAACAATCATAAAGTCGGCAAATAAGGGCAAAGAAAGGTAACAATATTTTTTCTATCTCGGCGAAAGTAACGTACCTTTGTAACACGATTTATCAAACTGAGTTTGCAACGACACAAACACTCACACACACAAAAAAGCTGTTATGGTTTATGACTCAACTAATTTTATAACTTTCTGCTCACTTATCTTTAACTATTTTGAATTAATTATTATTTAAAGTTTTATGCATTTTGAAAAGTTTATCAGCTTTTTCCTTCATTTGCATTTGTTTGAACAAATATTGGAGAAAAAAATTTGAATGCAATAAAAGAAGGAATCAATTTAGTGAGAGAGCTTTGAAAGAATTTCCAATTTCCATATATGACTGCACAGAGACGGACTTACGCTAGGTAAATAAACATGTAAAATAAGTTATTAACAATAAAATTTAAGATGATCATAAAAAATTGAAATTTTGCGTTTATAAACACTTGAATTCTAGAAAACACAATAACCATTCAGTGTTCCATCACTTTTCTATTACATATTTTGTATTAAACCAACCCTGTGATGCAATCCGAAGAAAATGCTTACGCTCAACTGTTACCATAAAAGAAATGATTTATTATTTATATATGTTAGTGCGTCTCTTTTATATTATAGATCTGAGCGTGTATGTAAAACTAAAGGAAAGAAGGGACAGAAACATTTACATAGAATTCATCCATCCATAGTAGTAAGCAAGAAAAAAGTTCACTCTTCTAACAAGCGCATGCTTTCAAATTATTTTTGCACACCCCAGAGGCCAAGAGCTTTCCCATGTTCCTTTCCAAGCAGAATGTAACAATAAAAACTCCAGGCCTGACAAGGTCTCTTTACTTATTCATTGCCCATTGGCTATCTAAAAAAAAAGGTCACTTTACGAAACGCATCGGATCAAACTCCCACAAATTACAGCATAAATTCACTTAATCTAATGCCCTTTCAATGTCGGTTTAATTTTGCAATTGGAATTATTTCTTGAGCTTAGCATGAAGAATATTTATGACTTTTGTCAGCTTGCAAAGCTTCTACATATGCGTTTTCTTTTCAATTCAGTTTTCAGCGGCAAATAAAGAATGTGAGCGTGCTTGTTGAATAATTCGTAAGTGTAAATGCATTCTAAGCCATTATTTCTCTTCCCGAATAATCTTTCAGAGTAATCGCTTGAATGCTTTATAGACTTGCACCTGTTGTGTGAATATTTCTAAAAAATAACGTGCAGAAATATTATTTTCTAGCTAGATGAATTTATATATAGCAACGCAGCGCCCTTCGGAATCTTAAAAGGGCATCTAGTCATGGAGTGAGGTCATTGGTTAAACCGGTTTATCTAACTTTTGTCACACATTATCACATCTAATGACGTCTTTAAACGACACATAGATTGTGTCTAGAAAAATAGTAACAAAATGCACTTTTGCACGATGCTATTTCTTTCCTTCTTCTACTTCTGCTAGTTCTCCTTTATTCTCCTTTATTCTCCTTTATTCGTCTACCTCTACGTCTATGTTTATTCATCCAATCAATACCTTTCCGTCTTATCTCATCTTACCAATTTGCATACAAATTGTTCAGGTTTGCAGTTTCAAACATTTGAATTTTATATTCCAGCCACGTACATAAAATATATCTATTTTTTCAGCGCTCTCTGTTGTTCATATGTGATGGTTTGAAATCCGTATGGTATTGCATTGAATGCAGAGGAATAAAGTAAAATAGAAAAAAGAGAAAAGCTCTTTGAAATAGAGTGCGAATCGTATAAAATCCGCATGGAAGTAGATTGAAGTCAGGCGAAGTAAAGGCACTTAGCAAGATCTGCACAAGAGCAACCATTTTACGATTAAATCTTATTTCAAGCCAGACTCAGCATAACAAAAACTTCAAAGTGCTTCTAAGAATATTGAATATTTTCACTTACTTGATTTGATAATAAATAAATAAATAAAACAAAGCGTTGCAAAAATGCACCTGTGCATCAAGTGATATTGTTTATCTGTGTATACCTATACAGACTAGGTGGAAAAACATGAAATTTTTTTCTATATATAAATGCGTTTTGTGTAATAACATAACGTACATATTTTATAGAGTTTATGACTACATATTTATGAAGCAACATATGTATTTTATATGCTTTAAACTTTATAGAATATGGATTTTCAAATACAGTTACAGCTCGGACATCATCCGGTGCAAACTCATTCCCAAACAAAACAAAACTCTACGCATAAACATTACAACTGACATTTCCTATTCATTCATTCATAATTGAATTGAAAATCGTATGAGTTATCTCTTTATATACATTATACACCAAGCACAAACATTTTCTTATAAATATTTACAAAATGCGTCATTTTTTTCATCCTCAACTCATTTACATCCCAAAAACACTAAACATGGGGATCCAGAAAAGTTAGCTCTAATATCACCCTTCTCTCATTTTTTGTTTCTTTCAAAGCGTAAATCTTTATCACACCACCCACAATAAAGATACAAAGAGGAAAATAGCAACGGCATATTTCTTTTGTTTTTTATTCAAATTATAATATTTCCTTTTATCCTAAGGCTTAGAAAAGGGAAAAGTTCATTAACTGATTCACATCAAGGTGAGTGTTTATCTTCATCTAGATAAAATAATTGAGTTTACGGATGGATTGAAGCGCGTCCCTTTTTCTTAAAGGTTCGATAAGTCTAAAAGTGCGCGAAGGGATGTAAAGACGATCGCTGAATGCAAAAGGAGGGATTTGTGATGGAAACGTAAAGGATTTGGTAAGAGTTGAACGTTTTCGGTTTATGGTTGAGAGTTTCCTGAGCGCACACAACACGATAAACCCTCCACACAAACAAAACAGGAAATATCTACATTGAAAATGTTGTTGTCTGTTAAACAATTCTTAGTTTACATATTTATGTCTGTCACAAAATGTCCATCCCATCCATACTTAATGAAATTAGTCGTTCGTAATGCTCATGGTGATGGAAAAAGGTTGTTTCGCTTAAAAAAAATGTTAGGGTTGCATATAAATTGTTATTTGGATGGTTGTTGTTGAATTTTAAAATAGTTTTAAGTGATTAGTTAGGATAGGAACGTTTTTTAGATAAATCTTGCGGCTGTAATCAAGTAAAACATTCAAGGCTGCAATAAAATGTGATATAAGTTCGTGTGAGAGAAAATGAATAAAAGTTGGTGGAATTGAGTTTGACGCTAGAGAGCTCTAAGATGATAAAATATAAGGTATTTCTGGTTGGATCTTGCAAAGTGGAAGATAGTAATTGGCGTAGACGAGTTGGTTTGCATTTGAAATTTTAATATTAATCTAGGAGAACACGCTGAATATGATAATTCTGTAATATCTTCGCGTCTGCATTCGTAATTCCATTACAAGTTTGGCGAGGATATTAAGTTCTCCTTCTGCCTTTCTGAGGTAATATGTTCGTACATTTTAATTTCACCCTTTTTCCCATCCCTATACACAACACCACCAGTTTGCAACCAAAGACAATGACATTAAAACCATTCCTATTGTTGTGCAGTCTTCCCCAAAAGGGCAATCTCTTTTCTTCATTCTTCCTCCAATCCTTTCTGCAATAAAATACACGGCGCTTGCTTGCAGACGTTTTACATTTCATTAAACATTAGTAGATACGCCCCATAATACATAATGACAACGCAGGCGAAGGAAAAAATAACGACGAATAACATTCATGCCTTAATATATCACAAAATTACTACCTAAAAGAAAAATCGTTTTCTTGCGTCGAACACGATGAGCGCACTAGGGAATAATTAAGCACACGTGTGTCATTCGTAAAATATTTGACGTGCGTTACTTAATGTGCGTGAAAGAATGCTTGTGGAAAAGGGCCTTCCAGTTATGAATCGCTTCGTTAATTTATGCAAAATGGGAAGGAATGAAATGCAAATTATTATGAAGGAAGGAAGGAAAAGATGGAGAGTTGCATATATATATATAGAGGATGATTTATGCTCAGATATAAATTTTTATGTAGTTCAAATAAGGTTAAATAAAGACTTGATTTTCTTCGGTTTACAAAGCGTGTAATAAAAGCGGAGAGACCAACAGAGCGAGCAAACGATTGTGCGGAGCGCACACAACACAAAGACTCTCTTGTCTCATCTCCTCTACAAACTTCCCGGATAAGACATTCACATGTGCATATTGCAACAAACTATAACAAAAAACTGAAACGAAATCCTTCATCAACATATTCTCGACGCTTCTTCCTTTTCATTATTACTCCTATTAGAAGCAAAGCAACATTTGCAATGCAAATTCTGTGATGTGGAAAAGCGAACGCGCGCGCGCAACCGTTTTGAAAATGTTCATTTATAGAACGAATGCGTTTCATTGCTGTGTGTAGTCATTGCGCGCGCGCGTTCATTTCTAGCAGTAAAACGAGCGCATGGAAGCAGGAACCGGTTAGCGCTTGTGTACGTTGGAGAATATAGCAGGACAGCCTCGCCTAGCCTAGCCTAGACCAAAACCACCTGCTCAATACGATGTTCTCCTAATCAGAAATATATTCAGAATGCAATGTATATTAGTTTAAATAATACAAAACAATTATTTATTTATATATTATATGTATTTAAATGAAAAACCTGACACGTCCTTTCTATTCCCATCTTTTGTACACGCCTACGTGTACGCACTTTTCGAATAAATTTGGCTATGGCCATGCAAAAACTCTACGCGCGCCTATAAAATACAATGCTAGTTAAAATTCTTAAAAATTAAATGAAATTATTTGAAAAAAAAATTTTTTTTCTATTGCTGTAGCTTATGCAATATTTTAATTATGTTTTTCTATAATCTGTATGCACTTTTTCAATATTTTAGAAGTGCATACAAGGTGAATGCAAGGAATGGACTCCTAGACAAGCTTTTCTAGCAAATAGTATGATCTATTACTACATACTCACTAACAGGAGGCTAGAAATTATAGGCAGGTGTTGGTGTTTGTATGTGCATGTGCATGACTGCATATATGCACATGCAAGTGCATGTGTAATATAAAAAACCTGCAATGAACTTGCATGTAATCCAATGAAAAAGCAGCGCACATACATTCATTCAAATAAATCTTGCAACTAAATCAATTTCCTGTAAATTTGGTTATGATTTTTTCTTGTTTCGTTAACAACCATAAAACCGAAGATTTTTAAAATGGGTTGACCTAGTTATTTTTTGCTTATATACAACAGCTATACAAGATGCATCATAAAATATGAACTTTTTTTTTGTCTGTAGAAATTTTTGGTTAAAGGTAGAATGCACAAGCAAAATAAAGCATTTAAATGCATGAAAGAATTTTACAATCCCCTTGTGAAAGTAGCTAAGTGGAAATTTTCATGTTTATGCAAAGGGAGAAAAAAAATTAGAAAGTTTGTGGATTGAGAAAAGTTGAGTTCAGTTGCAGACTAATTTAGTCGATTTGTGGTTAGTTTGTGAAACACATCCAAGAAATAAATTCAAAACATTTATTTATATACACTGAAAAAAGAATTATATGTAAGGAAAAAGTGGTCGTGCGCGCGTGTTTTAAGAATCGTGGGTTTTATTTTGACACAAATAGCATAAAGTTAGTAGACGCTAATGCTAATTTACAGCGATTGCATCCAGTTTTGCCGAGACACACGGAATGGCCGCCACTTTTATTATGTACGCGCGGAATGGGGAAAAAGACAAGGTTTTAAATTAAAATTTAAATAAAATGTCTGCATTTTGTTGTTGTGCTTGTTTTTGTCCTTCGCTCATTACACACATATGCACACATACATATATTTAATAAAATGAAATTCAAGTAAGCAAAACGTCCGTACAGCAAACACCCCATGAAGCTAGCAAATAAAATAAAATTTAAATGCACAATTAATATTCCTCTTTTTCCATCATTTTAAATATTCAACATTTTATCTTATTATAATACCACCACACACACTAACAAGCTTAATGATGTTCAACATATGGCGTCTCAAAATAGCAATAAAATATATTTCTTGTAGATTTCATGTATAAATTCTTTTAGATTAAAACGAAATAATCTAAAAATAATACTTTTCATTGCACAATATGTGCATTTGCATAATAGGCATTTTGGGACTAATTTGTATTTCATTTCTGCTATATATTAAGCAGCATGTCATTTCGTACCTAAAAATACAAGTCTAAGACTGTAAAACGTTTCGGATCCATTGAAAAGCTAAAACGTTTAGTAAATGTGACAGTTTATTAGTAATCTAAATAAAATATTGTATTTTAAAGCATTCTAACTAATGCACATTAGTTCATATTTTTTATTATACCGTGTGTCTTAATTTGCAAACATAAAATAACATGGACAAACAATTCCGAGTTGCGAGTTTTCCTTCTCGCTTTGGTTGAACATTCGTTTTATTTTTTTTAATGTAGCAATATACAAATGAACGATCGTTTTAATTTATGAGCTCAATAAAATTCAAGGTGTGAATTGTATTAGTAAATGACCAGCAACCGTAAAAAGCGTGCGATTTGTCCCAAAATCAAGTAAATGACAATGAAATATATTAATGTGGAGTTTTTGCTTGCCGGTTGAAGAAGATGCTCTGTGTCCATGGATGACATGACAAGTCGATCATAAAATGATCGTAAAAACTAATTTTATGTTTCGGATTATATATACGTGTGGATCATCCACCCGGGACACTTAAACCCATTCAAAATACCCTCCAAGTACACAAGGACTACTGCAACATTATTTGCATTTCATAATTATACAAAACATAATTTCATATTTGTTAGTTTTTTTTTTAATTTGTTAGTTGGACTTATCATCTATTTGCATGCGGCATTTTTACTAACCAATTAACATTTTCATTCTGATAAAGGTTTTTTTTTTAATTAACATTTTATAATTATACAGGCAAACAAATTATATACAAGGAATATAATTTTCTTTGGCTCTTTCTAATATATGCCTGTGTGTGTGTGTGTGTGCTGTTGATTGATGCACAGCTTTTAAGATTAAAATCTGTTTCTAGTCTTACTATAGCCTTTCATACTAATTAAAATTTTTTACTTAAATAATGTTATGCAACATTTTATCCAGTCAGTATATTTTCTGAATTAAAATATGTCGTGCGCTATCAATATCAAACTCGCTTATAACTTTATAAAATAAATTTTATATTTTAATTTAGAGAATTTTTCGAATATATTCATGTGACGATAATAAACTTACAAAGATTGTATAAAAATAAATTAACAAAGTTCGTTATTTATTGTTTAGATTTAGATTACAGTCGTTTTTGTTGATTTTTTGGTAATTCTAAAGCAATTTCTATAAAATATTCGAGTGTTTTAAGTTTGTTTATTTGAATATTTGATGAAAATTTGTTTAAAATTTAAGTTATAGAAAACATTTATATGCAAATCTATTATAATTATACAAAAATGTTGTCAAAAAAATGCAGACGTGCAAAAAATGTACATTTTCAATTTACGATCGCTGACAATGTGTCGAAACTTATCTTTATTCAATTTGTTTTTCTGTTAATTTTTATTTATGGCGTATCTATACAAAGTGATTTTTTGCATGAATATTTAAACTTTTTTCCCATTTTTTTTTTCAAAATTGATAAAAAAACAACCTTTCGAATGTTATTTATTTATCTAAAAAGTAATAATTCATTTGTCTGGTCTGGACTTTAATCACTCATAGACAACTTTCGACGAATTTATCAAACATGGCAGGCATGGCATACGTGAGAATGTTACCCTTAACAAACAAAAAATATCGATTTTTTCATTTTTTTGTATATATAAACCAGTGGGTAATATGAGAATGGTTGTATACATTTCAGTCCCCTCATAACTTTTTGAGTTCCACTTGAACATTGGGTGAGTGAAGTTGCTCAAGCAACATCAAACTGACGCCATTTCAAGTAAACAATCTTGTTTTCTATAACGAAAAGTAAGTAAACAAGAAAATTTTATAATAACCAGAATGTCTGCTCATTCACGCGTTTAATAAAGGAACTCTTTATACTAGTATTAAAATATTGAAAAGCAAAACAACAAGAAATGCAACAATCTTGTTTCGTAATAAAATCTTAAATTTATATTTTATGAACTTAAAACGCGATAATCAAAAAATGTATAAAATGCCTTAGCAAATACTTATCTCAATTACTACTTGACTGTAAATGCAGTAGATTTTCAACTTTATGTATCAACAGCATTCATATGTTGTTATATTTAACTACAATAACATTTTATTGTCGTAATTGTTCAAGTTAATGACTATAACAAAGATTCCTTTTTAGTTTTATTAATAGAAGTGTCAAATGCATATGTCATTTACATTACTTGAAGAAAAAAACAATTTTTTGTCAATTTTCATGCAGACAAAATTTGCTATGCACATATATACGCAAATAAAAAGCAAAATTTTATTTGTTAATAAATCAAATTAAGTGAGAATTTATTTCTATTTGGTATTCTAGCCAGACAAATACATTAAGTTAATTACCTATTTAATTTTTTATTTAAATAATAACAACAAATGAATGAGATAATTGCAATAAAAACGGTTACTCAAATAAAAGTATAAAAATATTTTAATTTTAAAGATAATTTACTCAAAATGAATTAAATTTTTGTTTGTATTTTAAGTAGAAATAGTAATTTATATGTTAAAATAAAAATTATAATTTTTTTAGATATTTCCACACCGCCTACGTTGAACAATTAAAGTGAAGTAAGTGTGGTAACAATTTAGATGAGTCGTAATTAGTTTAACACATGCAGCTAATAAGCGTCATAAAAAAATATTAAAAAGGAATGAAATAAATGAGAAAAAAGTATAGAAGAAATATGAACCACTTGTAGATGGCATTTTGTATCTTGGTAAGTAAATGCACCTGGTTTCATCATAAAACAATAAAGTTACGAGTTTATGATCGATTTGGTAGTAAAAGTACTAAGGTGTTTATATTCTTAACAAATTACCTTCAACTTTTATATTATTTAATGTTAACTTAATCATTCATATACAAAACTGTTATTATGCTCTATGCAAATTTATGAAATTTCATTTTCTAGGTGAACCGAACCCGGAAATTAAACTTTTGGAGCTTAGAGCAATGGAAGCTCATAAAGGATATTAAACAAAAAAACATGAATTTACATCATTCTAGCTAAATTTCTATTTATAAACTGAAAATATCTGTAGATCCATGTGCAGATAGAGATTCTACAATGCGGGTTCGTACTTCTTTTACGATAATTGCAGACGCATTTGTTTGCGAGGAATTTTGCATTTTACGTTTAAATATTTTAATTTAAAGAAGGTTTAATAATTTTCGTAGATCGACCAATGGTGCAGCGCAGCTAGTAATTAAGAATTCTCTCGTTCATTGCCGACTAAACGTCCCGTCCACCAGTTGGGTGGTCCTTGAAGAGGTCAAAGGAGTCGCAAATTACATCACATATTATATGAAAGAAACATGACGATGTTTTACAAACTAAATCGCACTATCTTTTCTATCCATCTCTAGTTCAATTCAAATATCCACCATTCAAACATGAAATTTCATTTATTTTTATAGAAATGTCGTTACAATAGGTTACTTTAATTATTGTTGCGTGTTAATTAAGTTTAACATTATTCTAATTAGATGCATGAAAGTTTCTTTGATGTTTGCACTCGTAAAAGGTCATAAAAATTATATAAAAACAATGCCAGTATAAGATTATTGTAAATATATAAAGAAAACGTTCCATACATCAATATTTTCTTATTTACTTATATTTATTTATAATTATTTAAGCGTATTGTTAAAATATTGTTATGTTGTTCACGGTGGTTGTTTTTGTCATTAATAATAAAAGTGAGTAAAAATTACTTAATTATTGGCATATAAATTTGTGTTAAACAACAAGTAGTCAATTAAAATAAAATTTATGACATAGTGTTTTAAAACTAATAATTATCTCATTTTAAATGATTGTTTAGTAAATGAAATTGTAAAACTAAAAGAAATATTACAAAACATAAGTAATAATGCAATAAAAGTTATTGTTTATAAATAAATAAGATGTAAAAATTGTCATAAATTTAATATTATTGAAGTGTGTAGTAAATTGAATAAACAATCAATAAATATAGTTTTTTATTTAAAACATTTGCAAAAGAGGTTATTGTATTTTTGTTTGTTCGTTCGCTGATAAGAAATTTTTGTTTTAGAAATTCACTAATGCGAAACGTTTCCAATTAACCAAATATTTGCAAAATGTACATAGATATGATAAAATAAAACTAAAATAAATTTTTACGGCTGTTGCCAATCATAAAACAAAGTCGGCCTAATCAGGTAAAACAAAAAAAAATGAATATTTAATTAAAGTTATAGTTTACTAATGCAAATATTGTATGCAAATTGTATAGAATTAATTATCCAACTATTTTAATTACATTTTAATAAAGCTGTCAGGAATGAAATGCAGAGAATGCCTCATCACATTATTAATAATAAATTTGACATTAACACAAAGATGGCATCAAAATTGCCAACGTAAATAATTGAAATGCTACGCTATTTTTCTAAGTAATTATACATACGCAATATTCTATTGTTTTGTATAAATACGGCATGAAAACCACATTTCTCTTACTTGAAAAACTTGAAATGATACATTCGATGATACATGGAATGAATCTAACTCTACAATGAAATGAAATAAAGCAAAAAACAAACTTTTTGAGCTATAAAACCGTTTTAGTAAGATTAGTTAATAAGACTCGTGTCATGTATTAACATTTATAATTTGGGCGTGTGGCTGGGGAACAATTTAAACGACAAAAGCTATTTCGCAACTTTCGTACCGAGGACGATTTAATTAAGAGTGAATAAAGAGGAGAATGCTATTTTACATCCACCCAATGTCCTTTTCGTATTATATTATATTATACAAATATATAGATCTTTTAATTAGCATTTTAATAATGAATTCATAAAAAAATATAGTAAATTAATTAAAAATACCTCTATTTTCTTATAACAAGTTAATTATAGAAAATATTTATTTTAAAATATATTTTACGTATTCATATTATAAAATAAATGTTAATTTATTAAATTATCATATATTTTCTATATTTTTACGTTTTTGAGTAGCGCCCTCTATTCGAATGTTCATGAACTGCTTGCACATTTCGTATAGGATAAGTTGATGCAGGAATCTGTACAACGCGGCAATTTTGAATTTTATTTTTACCTGAATTAAAATCTTTTTTTGTCGAGATGCAAAAAGGGCTTTTAACATTTAAATGTGTAACATTGCAAGTGCAATAAAAACTGAAAGTTGCTTATACGTCAAGGTTACTACAGTAAAAATAAACATTGTGTGCAATTGCACGTTCATAACACAACAACAGCAAACAAAACAACAACAAAAAAAATTATTTTACTGCTTATGGATTATTGTCGGACGTTTAAGGTCAGTATGCAAAAAGGCATTTGTGAAATCGAAAACTTATTTCGAAGGACACATTTTTTTTTAAATCTCATTAGAGTGAACTACAAGCGATATCTCAATTGGTGAAGGGTTTACTTCAGACAGTAGACATTAGATAGTAAACTTAATGAAGACAGACTGACAGATAAAAGTTTTTTTTTTTTCAGAAACCAGAACCACAAGCTTATAACCGGCTGTATCGAATAAATATGTCAACGGCAACTCCGCCTTTTACCAATTACTTAAATGAAGAAGGTAAAAAAGAAACTAAAAATGTCGACTTACCTAAAATGGCTGGATGAGCAGATGGCTGATAATAAGTGTCTTTTACCTCCTTTTTTTAACTACCTCACTCCATTCCGATGGCGTTTCTTACAATCTTTACCACTGCAAAGGAAAAAGCTTGATTAAAAATACAACACATAAATATTCAATCAATTAAGATAAAGAAGAAAAAACATTCCACCAGCAAAGTTAAAATGCAGTTTAAGTCATCTGCAAATTTTAATTAAATTTCAAGGATATTCGCTATTACAAAATTGCATTAAAATTTACTGTTTGCAAGATTAAATTTTTTGTGTTAAAAAAATAAAATAACAACAAGTAAAATGCTTTGAAGTTTTACGATGCAACGTTTTGCATACATTTTAATATTTTTCAGGATAAACATTTTCCATATTCCACCATCAACATTCAAAACAATTATCGTTATCAGTAAGAGAACCAAAAAATAGTAATAAAATACAATATTTTTTTCATATCACATAATAATAATAATATTTATTTATTGGTTCACACCATCAAGGGGCTAAAGTGCATGGCCTCAAAGCCCCACAATAAAATCTTTACGATTTTATTTACTTTTTCTCTTTGAGCTTTTATCAATTTATTATATGATTAGACCGTTTCACACCCAACAAAAATGAGCTGTTAAATAATTTGTTTATTTTATTCTATAAACAAATCCTACATATATGAATGAATAAATCATTTATTACCACATATAATATTGATGGAACAAAAAATGTTATTACGATTCTATATAAGAAACTAACCAATTATTAATTTGCTAAGTTTGATAAAAATCCGTTTTTTTCGTAGACCAAATTAATTGTATAAGTAGAAATCGTTCAAAATGTTGAATACTTAATTTAATGTACGACAAAGTGTCGTTAGAGCCTTTTTAATATTACTGAAAGAACTTTAGTAAACATAGATTCCAAATCTTGCTAAATTCCGAAAATTTCGAAATTTTACCATTATGTATTGGATTACAGACAATTTTAGAATTTAAAAGAGTATTATTTTAAATTTCTTAATTTTGAACATTTTGAAAAATCTGATAAAAATTGTGACTTGTGCAAACGTTTCAAATACAGTATAGAAATGAACGAATAAAAATTTCTAATTTACGATTGTTTTAAATATACAGTAATTAAAAATAAATAATAGTAATTAAAAGCAAAATATAATAAAGTAACACCATTTTTGATACTTATTCAAAATAATAATTTTACATAAATATGTAGTTTATTTAACTATATATACAAATTATTGAAATTTATTAGACTTTTTTTATTATATAAAAATATTTTATATTTACACATTAAATTATAATGTGGTAAATATTTTTCTGTTATTATAGTATGTTTTATTAATAATTTACTATTGTATTTATAATTGAAACAAAAACATCCAATATAAATTTTTAATAATGCAATTAGCATATCAACTATGAGAACTATGTAGTCAATAAATCAAGCAAATATTAAAGGTAAAAGTGCAAAATTTATAATGACTGGAGTATAGTTTAGTGCCAAGTGATGTGCATAAATATTTATATTTTTAGTATACTGATGTAATTCATGCAAAATATTTACATAATATAGAAAAACTAGCAACAATGTGTTAAATTAATAAAATATCTTACCATTATAACATTTCTTTGCAAATAAATACACATTAAATAAATACTCCCTCCGTATCGAAATGATTGTCCCATTTGAAAATTTTGATGATATTATCGAAACGCAATTCATAATTTTTTTTTTCTATATTACGTTAGTAATCTTTTATTATGTACACTTCTGAAAATCTGAATTGAAGTTCGTGTAAGTCATAGGATGTCTCTTTTGTTGAATATTTTTGATAAAAGTACCCGCTGCTGTCAATACTTTCAACTTTTGATGTATTTCATAGGCGGATCCAGAGGGGGGCGATGGGGGCGATCGCCCCCTCCTTGGGAACGGTATTTATATTTATTTATCATTATCATATTGATTTGTTTTATATATTTTCAAATTTACTTCAAATACTTTTTTTACAAACAAACAAAAAATTAATTCTTATAACTAATTTTTCAATGTCCAGATGCACTCTGAATATAATTTAGTATATAAATAATTTACTAGTTCATATTTATACGCCATAACTACAGATAGAAAATGATTATTAGCGTTTATGTCGGGGCGCTTTTAACGGGGCACGTTAAATTGAAAAAAAAAAATTTCGCCCCCCCTTGAGCATTTTCTAGATCCGCCTATGATTTTGGGGTGTTATAATACCCTTCTTAAGTTATTAACGATATATATGAAAAAGCAACCCTTCGTTCGCAACTTAAACTTTCACAATCCATTACTTGTAATGCAGAAACAATTAATGCAGCGCGGAATATTATTAGCAAATTTTTATTTTTTAGTATATTATTTAGTATTATTATTTAGTATAATTGTAAGTTTATAAGTAATTCTAAATAAAGAGAAAAAGTGTCTAAAACAGTTACTGGAAAATATGTTTTAAGAAAAAAAAAATCAATTTTGATACAAATAAAATGTGAAAATGGGACAATCATTTCGATACAGAGAGAGTATTTTTTTAAAATAGGTACGTATAATTTATATTATGTATTTTTAAAGTTTAATGCAACAAAATGCTTGAAATTGTAGATTCTCATGTCACTATATAATTTAATATTTAAAATATTCAAGATTGAAATAATGCAAGAAGTTTATTTATATTTAAAATCGTTTATGGTTTGTGAGCTTGCAGCAAGGTTCCAGAAGGAGTATACACCATAAACTCTTTAATATTATTGCAGCACTTGACATGTAATGTGCTCAATTCCTTTTTCTTTTGAATGCTTTAGGAGTGTTGCTTCAAGCAACATTGCATTGCCAGATATACATTTAAAGATTACAATTCTTTAGAAATATGTTAATTGTCAGCCAGATGGCTTATAACACATGCCAGCTGAAATTCAAAACGGAATCAAATCTATTTCATGAAACGCAATTATATAACATTCAATTCCAATCAAATTTTGTTTACAAATTACTGAATGTGCACGTGCTTGTTGGACGTTTTTAGATTTCAAGGTGTTTACTAAAATTGCATATCTAATAAATTTATGTTAAAAGCAAGAAAAGGGAAACTTTTATTGTAAGTTGAAGCGATCTAATAAAATTGGAGGTCAGACTTTTCAGATTTTTTTCCTACTTCAAGGGCCACTGTAATAGTGAAAGCAAGTCGGGACCCTTTCAAACGTAAATTTCTTTATAGAAGCAATTAACATTGCTGACACAATTTTTGGACAAGTTCTGTCAAAATATTTTCGTTTAGTTGCAATTGAAAGCGTTTGCTGTTAACTCCGAGCTGAAAATCTAAATAAGTTTCATGCTCGTGTGCCTCTTGCGTTTACGTTTAATTAGTGCTCGTTGTTAATTTTGCTTTTGCCATTTTGTCTTCATTCTTATTTATACACGTGTGTTATTAATTGGATTTTTTAAATTTAACAACTTCCAGCTTTAAACTTACGTGTGCATAAAGAAATGTTGTAAGACGCAGCTGTTCTTCGTTATTCATTTAAAAACAAAAAAGAACCCTGAAGACGTGTGGGTTCCTCAAAGTATGCTTTATTAATTCAAAAAATAAAAGATAAGTAATTAGTTTAATCTTTCTTATATCAGCCCCTATAATAAAATTTATTATCTTTTTTTTTACCATAAACAAATTATTGCGCCTGCATTCGTTTAGTGTAACAATAGATTTTTAAAATAACAAAAATAAAATTTAAAATATTTTGTCTTGATGATAAAGAAACAACTTATTAACTAAACAAAAATTCGAAACAACTAATGATAATTTTTTATATTACTTTGTAAAATGCAAAATATTCAACATTATACATTTCGAACGGTATTTTACGGTAAAATTCAGGACCTAACAGTTTGTAAAAGTATTTCAAAATTGTGAATAAATTATTTGTTTTATATCAGATAAAATGTTTTAATGTTAAAGTATTTTCTTTTTATTTAAAGCAAATTTATGAAAATGCAAAATACTTGAATATAATTTATTCATTAATAATAGTAAGTAATTTATATTAAATTATTAACTGGAATATCAATCAAATAAAGTGTAATGCGAAATAAAACAATTTAATCATTCAATTTGTAGTAAATTATGTCTACTAAATACAAACCAATAAAAAATATTGACTATGTAAATATGCAATTAACTTAAATTACAATAAAACTGAAAACCATTCATAAAAATCTCGTAATAAATTATAATGCGTCGTGTCGTACAATATACTAAATATTATTTCCCTTTTATCAAGTGCACAACATGGCCGAGAAATAAATTTAATTATCAAAATCACATTAAAAGTAATATTAAATGTAATGCACACACACTCATATAATATAAATGTATAGACAGCAAAAAATAAGAGATTATAAAAATATTAAGTAAATAGGTTTCGGTTTAAATTGTTACTAAATAATTGTACCAATTTGGATATAATCTGAATTATACCATAATTTCTATTTTACATTATTTATGTAACAATAAGCGCGAGCATTAAAAATTTATTAAATCATTACAAAAAAATTATCAATAAAAACATAAAACAAGTCATTCTGAGACAATAAAACACGCGCATTTAAGGAAATTGTTTTAAAACTAACTGATATTATCATCGTCTGCTTAAATAGCCTGAAATGTTTATCCCCATTAAAATGATTTTTTCATTACATTCATTGTTTTGTTGCTTTTTATTAGTTTATTTACATAAGCATTTAGTTAATTGACGGAATTAATTCATTTTTCTTATTTTGGCAGGCTTACTGTCTTGGAATTTTCATTAGCGTTTATGAAATGATTTATTTGTTTATTTATTTATTTAATATGGAATGCAGAAGCTATTTACTTTTATATATTCATAGGATGTGAAAATATCCTCTAAAAATATTTAGATAGCGCTCGGAGATGAGAAAAAAACCTCCTGAGATAGGAAACATGGTTTGCAATTTATTTTATTCCCTGGAATCCATTCCAGACTTGAGGCTTTTTTTAGACCCACCGAATTCTTAGCCTTATAGTAGAGTTATAGAAGGATGCGTTTTGTGTGCGCTTCGGAGTGGTGAAGGTCTACCGGAGCGTGGATAAGGATAGCGTTCGAAGGGTTCACTGGTGAAGGATGGATGAAATGGCCCTCTCTCACCAATGCATTATGAGACGGAGGCCATCTTGCGCGTTCGTTGTGTTCAGAAAACCGGATCAATACGAATCCGGGCCGTCGCTCGATAGAGCTTTATAACTGAACAAGTGCATGCGCGTTTTTGCCGACGGAATTTCCCATCCAGCCAGTCAACGCTAATTGGAAAATATTGCTCATTTTAATATAGCAATTAACCATCTGCACAATAATTAAGCATAATAAATAGAAAACAAAGTGAAGAATTTATATTTAACTTATACGCAATTAATAATAAATAAATAGTAAAAAAGCTCTAGCTTGAAAAGCCAGTGCAATAGTATGATTTACTTGTTTCTTTAGTGCGTGTTTTTTTATTATATTGTATTGCGTTTGCATATTTTAAGAGCATCTAGCACGCTTGTAAAATAAATTAAGAAAAATGTGCTGGAAAAATGTGCCTAGAGCTTTTGCCATAAACGTCATTCCCAGTCTGCCATAAACTAACATGTTTATCTGAGTGCAAAAGAATTCCCTCGCGAATGTTTAATATATTGTCTATAGCTTACCGAATGGCTCTCTGTTGTTTGTTACAAACCAACACACTCACGAGCAAAAAAATTTTATATTAAGAATTTATTATCCCTATATCAATGTTTCTTCTTTGTGGAGTTTAATTAAGTTGTTGATATCGTACACATTTCGAATTCAGTTAATATTTATTATTTACATTTTCCATGTCATAAATCATCTTCAAACTTTACTTAATAATATATCATTTATATTATTCGATATCATTCATATCAGTAACAAATGCGTCAATTATATTCAATGCCAAATGTTAATTATGAATGTATATTCTTTTTATTTTGAATATACAATATAACATAGCAACTGTAACGTGAACATTATTATTCAACAGCACATTAATTATATTATTTAATACAGTTAATTAAATTAAATATTAGTTTATAAATTAAAGTTATTTTGAAACAAACTTTTCAAAAAAAAATAATTATATCTTATTGATTTATGTATGACAGAAATATCATAAAGCAATCGTTGCAATATTACATCTTGACATGTTACGCTGTTTAAATTCAATTCTTAGAAAATTTATTTTTCCGTTACGTAAGAAAAATGTAATTTTAAACATTAATCAGTTGTGTCTTTCCAAACCATTTCACAAAAATCTCATGTTATGAGAAAGGCGAGACTTATTTCATTCTTGTTTAAGACTTTTACGGTTGTACTTTTGTTGGTTGATTTTTGCGCGCTGCAGTTTTATGCCCAGAAAGCTTAAATATGATTAAGTTTTGTGAAAAACTGTTTTATTTTCTAGGCGAGTAAAGCATACGCAGCATTTTCATATAAGACGTGCTCCTTTTTTTCGCCCCTTTTTTTACGACTTTCCATCCGAAAAAAAAAATAGAGAAAAGTTGGATTTACATGAAATTCATGCAATAAAAACAAAAATGATTATTTATAGCATCTAATTTCCAAACCATTTAATTTCATTTGATTTTCTATATGTATATATCCTTTGTTTCTTAGAATTAAAAATAAGCGAGCACCCTGTTGGGATGGATGCTGTAAATCTGGTTTTGTTACACTAAAAATATCTTTTTCCAAGCGTCGACCACACCCAATGCTTTCGACGTCATGCTTGTTAGAGGGCTTAAAAACTAAATTCAGCCATCATCGTTGCTGTGAGGCAAATTTTAGACATTTCTTCTTTTTTTTTTTTGGTTCTTTCAGACACACACACATGCATAAAGAATACGAACCTTTCTTGCATCTGACAAGATATGCTGTAAAATAGTGGGGTATAAAATCGGGCGTTGGTCGTAAATTAAACATTCCAAGAGCACAACCGCATCTTAAGACTAATTAATGGATTCCCATCGAGGATTTAGAATTAAGTCATTAAAAACAAAAATCCGCACATATATCAAAAACTCCTAATACAGCAATTAATTAAATTCAACATTGTAGTTTTCGGTTGTGCACTGCGGATTTGGAATGAATTACGACTTAACGTCGTAAAGAATAATTACTATACAGTAAATAATTTTACAAAATGAAATTTATTTTCCAAGATTAAATGATCTATCAAAATATATAATTAAAAATCAAATCGATATCTATCACATACTTATATAGTTTAATTTTGGTTTTGGTCAGCCTCAACATTATTTCTCTATAAGTGTGTGTGTGTGTGTGTGCGAAATAATCCAACAGGTCCGTCAATCATATTCGGAATTAAATTTTTATTGACATATAAAAGTAGTGTCAAATGTTTAGATGCAGTAGATACGTTTATTGATGTAACAATATCATTATAGGTCGTTCGGCCACGTGCGAACTGCCACACTAAACTGGCGATAAAACTTTTTAATGACGTTCGTCACTTTAAATGTCTTGTGTGTTTCTATATATATATAAAAATTATTACAAATTATTTCACCCATGTCATCTTGTATGCCAAAAAGCTTCTAAAAAATACGCAGTTTTGATAAATTTATGTTTTCCACTGCTATTATTAAATTTTACTTATAATAATTTAAACAGAATTCACTGCTCAATAATTAACATGTGCACTAATTAATTGAATTAAATATTTGTTTATAAATTAAAGCTATTTTGAAAGCAAATTTTCCAAGAAATTTATTTACACCGATATCATGTCGTATGCCAAAAAGCTTTAAAAATACACGCAGTTTTGATAGATTTATGTTTTTCACTGCAATTATTGATAATCTAAACTAATTTTAAATTAACATTTAGATCAATTAATTCAATATTTATTTAAAAATTAAATCTATTCTGAACCAAAAGTTTTCAAAAAGTTTAACAATTCTTTAGCATTATATTTTAGTTTGTCACTTAAAATAAATGTCTTTTGTTTTTCTATATATATATATGTATATAAAAATTGTTACAAATTATTTGACACATGTCACCTTGTATGTCAATAAGCGTCTAAAAAATACGCAGATTTGATAAATTTATGTTTTCCACTGCTATTATTGATAATCTAAACAAATTTTCTTAACAAAGAATTCATTAATCAAGAGCACATGAATTAACATTTCAATAAATTAATTAAATATTTATTTGAAAATTAAATCTATTCTGAATCAAAAGTTTTCAAAAAGTTTAACAATTCTTTAGCATTATATTTTAGTTCGTCACTTAAAATAAATGTCTTTTGTTTTTCTATATGTATATAAAAATTGTTACAAATTCTTTGACCCATGTCACCTTGTATGTCAAAAAGAGTCTAAAAATACGCAGTTTTGATTAAAAAAAATTTCCACCGCTATTATTCATAATCTAAACAAATTTTCTTAACAAAGAATTCATTAATCAAGAGCACATGAATTAACATTTCAATAAATTAAGTAAATATTTATTTGAAAATTAAATCTATTCTGAATCAAATGTTTTCATTTAAAAAATTTAACAATTCTTTAGCATTCATTATATTTTGGTTCGTCACTTTAAATGTCTTGTGTGTTTCTATATTGAATATATGTACAATTATTTCAAATTATTTTAATTTGGCCCCTCATATATTCTAAAAGAAACACAAACAATTCTGATAAATTAATATTTTTTTACTGCAATTATTAAGTGACACTTTACACTGTAAACAGATTTTGTTGAAAATGAATTGTTTTATTGAAATGGTTTGTCAAATGGGTGGTCTAATAAAAAATGCTCTTTTTATGATACAGACACAAACACACACACACACACACACATACATTCATACTCCTTCCATAATAATTTCATTCACTATAATATTTAGTAACAGTAGCAGGTGTTATTTAATAAAAAAATCATTAAACAACTATTTTATTAGCTTTTTTGTAGATGTTAGCACATAATTAAGTTATAATAATTATTGTATATGAGCTTCAATTATGATATTTACTTTTCAATAAAATAAAAGCAAATAGTTGTTAACGCATTTTTTCTAATTACGCTA
Organism: Deinopsis erosa; assembly: GCA_027574845.2. Classification (NCBI taxonomy): domain Eukaryota; kingdom Metazoa; phylum Arthropoda; class Insecta; order Coleoptera; family Staphylinidae; genus Deinopsis; species Deinopsis erosa. The sequence continues at coordinate 27,336 of JAODFZ020008087.1, forward strand.
ATAAAAATGAAAAGCGAGATTTTCAGTTTGTTTCGATAAGGGAAAGTTGCACCTCTAAAATGTTATGAATCCTGAAAAGCCTTGCAATGTAATGGCTATCATAAAGCCATTAACTTTATACAGTGCCATTAACTTAAATATTATTGCTCTTCTCTGTGTATCCATATCGTATATAGACGAGGAGCGGCTTTCCTATACTATAAGAACTGATTTACGAGGAGGTCGTGCAATAAACTAATACAACTTTCAGTAGCAAACCTCATATTTACATTGTTCTATTAATTATTATATAAAAATTCATCGGAATTTAGTACAATCAATCATTTTACAGTGGAGAAATGATGATACAAAGTTGCATGGGTTTTTGAAAGGCAAAATTTTGCGGCTATCTCTATATATGTATGTGAAATGAAAGGATAAAAGAAACGACCATGACGTAAATTGCCTTTGGATCTGGTTGTGGTAAGAGCGCCTACTCGTATAACAACGCATGGTAAAAAATTTATTTTAATATTATATACAGTCAGGTGAAGTCGGTTATAAATTATATTCAATATTTATGGCTGCAAAATAATTTTTCTTTCTATGTGGCAAGATATATCTAAATAATCACCACGGTCATGCTTGATTAGCAAAAAAAATTTTTATTGTTTTGCTATCGTAAGTTACTTATCAAATTTTACGTAATCTCTCTATTAATTTATTATCACATTTGCATGTAAATGTTTATGTTGTATAATCGATGAATTATCATCAATTTCTATACGCCTAAACAATATTTTGCACAATTCCCTAACAAGAACAATGGTATTGTTTTTATTATAGTGTATTATCATAAATAGACTTACCAAATGTTATGTTGGACAGAAACAGGGATATCGGAATATTGATCTGTAATTAAAATTAAAAAAAAGAAATGATTAATTTAGTTGTTTGATATAAATAAATTTGTTTTATTTTTATTATTTTTAAACAGTCAATATAATCAATTTTAGTAAATATTTGTAAAGAAATGATCTGTATTTGCAGACTAAGCAATCATAATAAACATGTCTTGGTTTTATGTCCTACATTTAGTCGTAAAATCTTATCCCAGATACAAACCATGATTGCATTTTCTTATGAAATGTATATATCTTATGTATGTCACGGTTTTAAGATATAATATAGTGGATATAAAATTTAAAATATCGCAAGGAAAATGGTCGCACGAGCGCTTTAATGTCCGGCTTAAAGCTTATTGAGGAAGGATGTAGGGAACATTTCTAATTACATCCTAAGTTTTTGTTCTTGTAGTATTTTTGTCTATAATAAATATGATTTATTACCTTTACCATTTAAATATTTTGTTGCAGATTCTACACTTTCACTTGAGGAATCCGAGTTTGAAGGTTCGCCAGACAATGTGCAAAAGGAAACGAAACAAAAAAATTCTAACAAAAAGAAGTTCAAAGTCCTGATCAAGGACTTTACACGAACATATCGTCCACTGATTTAACTACGCCGGCAACTGAAAGATTTCAAAGTGAATTAAAGCATGGCCCTTTTTACCGACCAACCAGAACCAAGAATAGAGGCAAGGGGTTGCCGGAGACCCCTCTAAAATTACAACCAACTAAAGAATGCACACGCCATAGGGTCTCTTATCTAGATTCTGTTTTTGTTTTTGAGAGTTGAGGCAAAAAATATACAACAACACACGACAACTCACTGCTGGAAAATTGCGTCACATGTTAAGATGAAGACACCAATAAACTCATAAAACTACCCTTTTGTGTTGATGGGGTTGGACTTCCAATAACTGACACAAAACACTGTTTGCAGTCGTAAATAAAGCACCACTTTGCATATAAAGTGCACGCTGTAAAATTTATTTGTACATGTTTTCACTTTTCAGGTAAAAAGGGGTGAAATCGAAAATTTTGCGGTTTCCAACCCTAAAAATTATGAAACCACAAACGAAACCAAACAAAGATCAGTTTCGTATCGCGTTGCATTCCGTCAACTACAACATATAGGTACAAAAATTAGTTTTAAACACAAACCTTTTAGTCGATTCTGTCGTTTTAGAAACGTTGATTACAAACATAAACTAAGAACACGCGTCACCACCGAACGCCCTTAACTCGCGCAAAGACACTTTTACTCAATACGTGTATTGTATAATTTTAGTTAACATCAGAGAAAAAAACTCACGTGGGTATGTTAAAACCATGCTTGAGAGCAAGTTATATTAAATTCTTATAAAACTATCAACATGTTCAAGTTTGTTCCTGATGAACATGGCGGTTATGCTATTGGAAGATAAAGAGAGGGCACTAGGAGTTGGTGTAAGCGAGATGATGATACAATCCAGCTTAAGTTTCCTTCCAGCTCCGCCAATGCGTGGCTTATAACAACAACGGGAGGTAAAAACAAGTTTGATTTCTTTTAATTTTTTACTTGCTTTCAAAGTAAATTTTAAAACATAAACTCACACATCCGTTTATTATCCACGAGAAAAAACACACGCGCAAACAATAATTAAAAACAAATGAACATACTCACGTAGAATAACAAACTGCAGGCGACGCTCATAATTGTTTTAATATAAACCATGATGAAGTTTGCATTAAATGCAGCTCATGATTCGTGTTCACCCACCCATTTCTGTATGACCTCAAAACAGCTCGCATATAATACAACAACAAGAACCACGTAGTATACGATGCCAATTATTTATGTACGTAAAATTGCGAGGTGCTTTCACTAAAAAATAAAATTCCAAGCAAAATAACTAACAAAAAACATCCAGAGCAGCAGCAAACTTAAAAAAATACAGAAAAAAAAATGAGCACAGAGCACTAACAAGCACTGGCGGGTATTTTAAACGGCGAAACAATAAAACCGAAGTTATTAACGCATTTAAAAGGACGGTTATAAAACTTACTCTGCTGCTGCTGCTGCTGCTGTTAGTTAGTTAGTTTTGCTGGATATATACCGTTTGTTTCCCTCTTTTTCCTTGTAATTATAGCAATCAACTAAAAACAACTGCATTTACAAAATTTGATTTGATTGAATTGTTTAATCAAGTAAACATTTCGGGGTAATTACATTCTTTTTACAACGCTAAACAAATATTTGGTAATAAAACGAGTAAATAAAACGTTCCTATGGGGGGGAAACTTAACTATCAGCTAAATTAGAATATTTTAGAAAAAGTTTATTAAAGTTGTAAAATTTTGATATTTTGTAAATTGAGCTTTGTTCTAAAAAGGTTAATCAAGAAACGAATTTTCTTCGCAAATTAATGATCTAGAACTTATACTTACTATGGTTTTACAACCTTATCGCTTATAGATATGGTATTATCATGACCCTGTATACGACGCCAAACTTGCAACCTTTCGTTTATTAGTGCATTGACATTATCGCTGCAATAAAACTTTCAAAAATTGATCAGTATAAACAAAATACACCTTTGATAAGGTTTTTGTTTGCTTTAAACAAACAAAAGAATGTGTAGGCATAAGAAATTTAATTACCAACAGACAAACACGAAAAGAAAAATTAATTAAAGCCTATAATGAGCATGTAATATTATTTTTCTTATATAGCAATTGAAACGTCATCTGGTGCTTCATACAGACAGCGACTAATTAAAATTTTTCGTACATTCCTAATTATAACAGACTTGTATCTTATCTTGATGAAATACCATTGGACAAAGCCATAAATTTCGATTTACGAAAAGAGAGAATGCCAATGAAGCTCACTTATTTTCCATTCATTTTTTATTTCTATTTTATTTTATATTAGGATGAGAAGAAAAGCTATTAAAGTGAACGCTAATCAACTTTGAACTTGATGATATACAAATCATTTTTTCCAAGAATTACTTCATTATTATAAAATGGTAATTTCTTGCAATTAGAACATATATCGATTTTGATAAGTTGCATTATACTGTGAGTAAATTGATAAATAATTAAGTGATGAAAAGTGTATGCATAAAGGCATTAAAAATTAATTATACGAAGTGGTAGAGACTTGACTAAAGAAGAATGAAACAATGAGAAAATTCATAATTAACGGAATAAATTCATGTGAGAGATTTTGATGATTAATTAACTGCCATACTTATGTATGTACATAAATAATTAATACAAAATAAGGCAACTTCCTTGTATGTGCTTTGAATATTATCATCAAAAATTTTAATTTAGATTTCTCTCTAAAAATCAGTAATGATATACCAGAGAGAAATGATAAAAGTGAGATAAGAGTAAAACGTTTTCAGTTGATGAGCTTTGAGAGCGTAAAGTAATGACTGGAAACGTTCCTTTTGCATCAGGATAACTCATCCTTTCCCAGGAAAGCAATCAACCCATTGCGTGATGTCGTAAAGTGGCATTGTCGACCCTTCTCTTCATGAAGCCTGACTTGAAGAAACGTGCGTGCCCTTTATACCCTATACTAAAATTACAACCCACTCTGACTCTAACGCTTTCTCTCTCTGTCTCTCTCTCTCTCTCTCTCTCTCTCTCCCTTTTCGACTCACACCAACAACAAAACAAACTCCACATATTCCGCATCAACACATCCCTCCATTTCATCTTGCTTATATGATTTAGACTCAAATTGTCACATAAATAACTAACATATAAGTGTAAGGGTAGGAAAGTGTTATTTATAGACCCCTATATCTATTTATTTATGTAAGAAATGGAGGTTACCCTTTCATTACAATATTTTTCAAACATCCACAATTTATAACGCAGAAAATCACTTATAAATGAATATTAATTGATTTATAGATGTCGTTAGTCGATTTATTACATTTATATCAATATTGGTATAATAAAATCACCATAAAACCACATACAACCAATACAGGATGATGCAAAATGTTATAATCTAACAAAGTACGTCGTTACGCATTTTTTATTTATTTTTGAATTTTGAGCATTAAATGCATCTAAAATTAACGTATAATGAAATAGCTGATTCATTCCATGTTGACATGTTTAAATCCCATTAAATCTACCATAAAGTTGATGCATTTTCTTCAAATACAAGTAGCTCAACCATTAAATTTCAAATTCAGTTAAATGCGTGCTGATAAGAACAAAAACAAAACACAATTATGAAGTTCTTTTCTATCAGTTAAGTGATTAAAACAATAATTTATAATAAGCAACAAGATTTAATCCATATTTATATATACTTATATAAAAAAAGTTTTATTATTGAAAGAAATAATTTTATTTATAAAATAATTCATCCATTACTAATCAAATGCGTTTAAAATGCATAAAAAATACACCAGCACTAATTGATTTAATTAATTGCAATGCAATTATTAAAGACACCTTGCAACTTCTATAAATATTTAAATAAATATGACAAATAACAAGAAAAATGTTAATAAATTTAATCAAGTTGTGTAATATTGATAATTTATATAAAGAAACATATTATTTTTTTGTGTTTACCATTAAAACAAACACATTAAAATACTTTGTCTACTTTTCCACTAATAACAAATTAATTAGCGACATTAAAATAGTTGTAATAAAATTAATATTATGTGCAATTTACGATTGTATTTAAGCGTTTTTTCCTTTCTGTTTTGTTTATTGTTTTTGCTTTACATATTACATGTTCATAAATTGTCTATGAGATTTAATTTAAAGCAAACAAGAAGAAGAAAGAAAATAAGAGAAAAATGAATTTTCATTGCGCTTTGGGGAAGTTGGGAAAGGCGTTCGCGTTCTTATATTATAAGAAAAAGAAAAGAAAAATTGTATATGGAAGAGCCAACCGGGCGACTTGGTCGTAAAGTTTGCTCGAGAAAAAGGGAAGAAACAAAATAAAGGTTATATAGCAGAAATAGATCTCGTCTCAGCGAAAATATTTTTACATTTACTCCTTTTTTATATAAGATTACTACAATGGGATATTAGATTTGCTTGGAAAAGTTTTATATATACAAGATTCGTTTAGTTTTATTTGATATCTTTTGTTTGTTTCGTTAAGGAGATAGATAAATTATGTGTGACCTTTCCACGTATTAACAAATTACTAACATGTGAACTGTTTTGGGGTGCATTAGTAAATAAGGGTTTTGAAAGCTGTCAGTTTGTATTAAGTATAAAACTCGATTTATAGCATTAGAAGACATAACGATGCCTTATAAATTTGTCATGTCTTTGTGGCACCTTTGTGCTTTGTCATAAGTACATTTTCAACATTTTATTGCGCTGCCACCGAAAAAACATCTAAACTAACAAAAATATCAGGAAACATATCACGCGTTTGCATCTTTCTACGAACGAATGAAGACATTTATTTATTAAGTTAACTAAAAAATAGCAGCAATAGAAAAAAAATCGGTTTTTTTATGTGCACGCTATAGAGGATTATATCAAAGACTACCGTTTGTTATCAGTCGTAACTTTAATCTTTCGAACATCAGCAACCACAGGCAGGCACATACACACACAAAGGAAAATCAATGGAATAGCTTTTTTCCTTCATTTAGGTTCTTTTAAAATTCAAATGAATTTCAGGCATCGTCACTCCCAAGGGAAATAATCTTTTATTTTTTGCTGAACAAAAAGTTGGTGGAAAAGTGCGCGGAGTTGGTGCACGTTGACTCGAGAACATTTTATGTGCTTTTCTAATATTATGAATTTAATTAAGGTGCTAAGTCGTAAAAAGCAAGACTAGTTGAAAGTACAATCATAAAAGTTTGGTAGATGTGAGGACGCTGATGTATGAAAGTTGACTTCCAAAAATTATTTACAAAAACAAATTTGCAATAATAAATAAAAAAAAAAAAGTCATTCCAACAAGTGTGCTACAGCTTATGTACATTTTATATGCATGATTATTTACAACATGAATATTATTTATTGAAAATAATATATGACATTTATTACTTGTAGCAAAAATTTCATTTTCAACCAAAAAATTCTATGCGTTTTATTGCTACTTGAATACCAGCATCAACTAGAATGCAAATAGAAAATCTAAATTTAAATTCACACAAATCTAATTCAACTCCACAACGCACATTTAATTAATTCGTAATTGTAATAGATAAATTATATATTTTACGGTGCAATAATTTATTTATAAACTGCAATGTACGATAGGCAACGGGATCATTTTATAAAAAATGCAAAAAATATAATCTGCACAACATGCAACCAAACAAAACCGGTTTTTTTCGTTTGTAGGTATCCCTTGGCCAGGCAAATGAAATTTGACTTTTAAATAAATGAATCCAAAATAAATATGTTAAGGTTGAGTTGATTAGAAGATCAAAGTTAATTTACTGCTAGATATAAAAAATCCTATCAGCTCATACATAATTTTCTTCAAATTAATTATAAAGTATCTTCTGAACGCGCTCAATTAAGGCAAAAGCTTTCAACTAATTTAAAACATTAATGGATGCAATGTGTGCGTTGAAATAATTATTCCAATTATCTACACTGATTGTTGATGTATTTTAATGAATTTTGCATTATGAAAAACTAATTTAGATGCTGTTTTATTAGAGAGAAAAAGAACAATTGCTGCACGTTGTCTACGTGTTCGCTTTTATAATAAATTGGCCGGTTTCGTATATACATATACAGTATTAATAAAATATGTAATTTATGATAAATTTTATCTCGACGTAGGGCGGGAATATACCAAACGACCATAAACTGCTGCCATCTTTCCCGAAAGACAAGGCAATAACTTGATATGTTTATCAACTGGCAGGGTAATATAAATGCGAATAAAGAATGCATCTCATGTTGTTTTCTTGTTCTTTTACTTTTTTGAATAAATAAATATTTAAATAAAAAAATCGTTTCGTTTTCTCCTTTTCCAACATCTTCGTCTTGTGTTGGCAAGTTAGAGATTAAAACGAGTTCCATCTATAATCTATCTGAGTGAGTGTATCGAGGCAGTTAAAATCGTCTTTAAACTTTAATTAACATAAATTATTTATATTAGAGTTGCGCTATTCGAAATGTATTACGTGACTGATCCCAATGTAAGTGAGTTCACTTACCCTCTGCATTCGAGCTCCAGCTAGGTTTTCCTTTTTTACACGTTCCCCCATCTTACTAAATAAATAAATTCAAAAACTGTAAAAACTGTAAACTTAGTCATAATTAGAAAATTTCTAAGTTTTACTGTTTTTAGTTTTTACCCACTTTTAACCATAAATTTAAACTTCTTTTTATCAAAAATCTAATTTATTAATTAAAATACTTTTTTAAATAAAAAAATTGAATCTTGACTTCTTTTTATCAAAAATGTAATTTATTAATAAAAATACTTTTTTAAATAAAAAAAAATGAATCAAACAATAAATAAATTATTTATTATGTAATTTGTTGGTTTGTTGGAAAGCAAATGTCAACGGAATTGATTCACATAAAACTAATGTATTTTTATATGTTTTTCTATATTTTAATTAACATCGATAAGTAAATGGCAAAAACATGTTATAACGTCGCTCGGCTATAACGTCATAAAAGTAGCAATCCCTTGAATGATTCTCTAACTATGTTTGACTTAATATTTATTTATTATACATAAATATGAATAAGTGTAAAAAAATATTTTTTATGTTTGTTTGAAAAGTTTATTGTGGAAAAATATACTGGCCCCGAGGTGGACCGATTAAGCGGCTTTGGCTATATCACCAGACACAAAAGTTATAACTTTATATGTCTTTAGTAAATTAAGATAGTTATGTTTATAGAGATGAAGTTGCCAATTCATTTATATCTACATACATATATACACGTTTTATATGTCCAGCGTTATACATAGATGATATATAAGAGCGTTGCTCGGTATATAACAAGCACAACTTTTCGGATTTGTCGCGCATTTTACTGTATTTTTATGATAAAAGTTAAAACTACGTCGGGATTATATTTTATCGTTTGGGCGGTAGTGGAATAGGGGGATGGTGAAGCGCGTTGTTGTTATACATTGCAACATTATCTCAGCAGCCACCCCTTTTTTATCAAATGAGAAAAAGCTTTAGATTTTAATTACATTCAGCCCTTTCGATGATAAATAAAATGATATTTTCTGCATGGACAAAGCATTTATACAATATTCTGCTGAAATGGACACAAATATAAGCTCAGATGTGTTTTATGTCCATTATATGGTCTACAAAACTTTGATATTAAAATTTAGAAGATGAATTAGTCGAAAAAATAGTTTGCATTTTATTACAACAACAGTTAGTCTTTAAATTATGTAATAAATATTTTGAATCAAAATTAATGTGATTTGTCATGATGAAAATATTTGAACTAAATTTTTATAAATACTTATTTATTTTAAAGATTTTATCAACTTTATATATATAATATTTTGTTGTTATATGAAAAAAATATTATTCTTGCATGTGATATACGTTAAAACATGCACAAAATAAATTTCCTATTATAATTATAATTAGAAGTAAACATGAAAAAAGTCCATAACTTACGATAATTATGATTATTTATATGAAGTCAAATTTAAATGCATTTACAAGAAAATTAATTGCACAAATTATGCAATTAAATTAATTGAAATCATTATGACATAATTAACTTGCATTATTTGTTACTATTATACAAGCAATATTTCATCAAAAATAAAAAAACAATTTAGAATACGTAATGACTAGATTTTAACTTATGCAAATTTCGTTATTTATTTTTGATGAGATTGTTGATGAGGGTTGAAAAGCGTCGGTAAAAGGTTTTTCAAGTTTTCCGTCGGATATTACATCGCTCGAATATTCCATGCATAGTCAAGTAAACTTGAATAGATCTTTTCAGAGCGTTGCTCTTTTGTTATTTCTATTTGGAAGTCTTGTGGTTATTTTAATGTAAATTGAAACAGAAAAAACAGATTTTGGTCGTAAAATGAGAGTAAGCTGTTGGGTACGTTGAATGTAATTAAAGTATTTTAGGTTTAAGACTCCCCCATTTTGATAAAACCCTTATCTAAAAGGTTATATGATACTGGTAGCTATATAGAGTAAATGAAAGGGTTGTTTTATGTTAACAATATTCACCAAACGAGACTAGGCGATTAAGAAAGATTAAATTGAATACATCATATATTATAATCATCATATGGGTAAATAGAACGATAAATTAGATTAGACACTCTTAGGGTGCGATCTGCTTAATGAAACATAGACGTTTTAATGGTGGTAACTGAACCCTTTTCCTACATTCATAGAACAACTCCATTTAGTTTTATATAAAATGTTAATTGAAGCTTTCGAGTGTTGGCACTGCGGAAAATCCACCCTTTCGAATAAAATTGTAACAGCGCCCTCTCTGAACTAGTGCCTCTAGTTCCTCCAACATTTCCCGCTATTTTTTAAAATTCTATAAATTTAAAAAATATGCAGTTATTGAAAAGTATATTTAATTAGTCATATAATTTTAACATTATAATAAAAAAATTTTATGTTTATTAAGTGATAATTATATTATTGATTTAATAAAAATGTTTACTAATTATTTTAATCGCTTTTTTTTTATAAATTCATAAAATATTTAATTCAATATATGATTTTATCATGGCTACAAACCATGCTCTACCTTGAAATAGAAAAAATAGTAGCGCATCTGACGGATCTTGCTTGAACTACGTAAAGTGACAGAGACGGCGTGCGAGAGTGGGAAAGCAATTAAATTTTATGGGAGACCGGTTAATTTACGACAATAGTTGCCATGGAGACGTATATACGATTGGTTGAAAAACGGCGGCCATTGCGCTAAATTAAACTTTTTCCCACCCAAACTGTCGCCAGCCATTACTCGTTGCCATGACAACAAATTTGAATCATGCGCGGGACTTTTATGTTGGTATTGATCGTCGGATAGGTTCATGCGCCCTATCCACCATTACATTTAAAAACCATTTTATAATGCTTCGATTTTCCCCCAAAGTAAATGCGTCACATTAAACAAGTAATATGACAAACATTTGAAAAAAAGTAAATCTGTTGAAAACGCTAAAATTTTGTTTATGAAACATATTATATCATTTTAATAGGCACATAATACAATTTTAAATGACATACTAACAAGAGCCACAAACAAATTTTATGACATATAGTTTATATTTATACAGTCCATACAGTAGTAGGTCAGTTTTTACTACTTTTACTTTCCTACTGTGTAAATACTTAACACCAACAACAAATATAACAAAAAAAAATAAAGATTTAAATTAAGTAAACTTGTAAACAAATAAAATTTGTTAATAGCCGCCATAAAATTATAAAGAAGCATAATATCATTACCAAACTAACAAATCTTTTAATTCTATTTGATTTATTAATTAATGCCTCATTTATATTACGCCAAAAAGAAATCAATTTAAAACCATTTTATCTAGAAACAATTTAACATTTTTTAAATTTTTATTGCAATTTTGAATTGATAGAAAAATTAACTAAATGCTTCATTTTAGCTATAAAAAATTATGATGATGTTTTAATATAAAAAGATGTTTGCAATAAAAACAAAAATAAAGTTTATTATTTTTTTTATAAAGTTAATTTAGTCTACAAAAATATTTACTTACTACCTATAAATATTTTAAAATTTTTAATCAAACTGCTATAATTTCGCTTATGTTGTATAGATTAGAAAACTTTTTTTGTGTTTATTAAATATGAATTATTTGTTAATTTCCAATTTGATTTTTAGAAATTTTTTACAATAATATTTATTGAAACAATTGAAGAAGTAGCAATCATAATTTCGCAATTATCCTTAATGAACATTTAATGATTAATTCTTCCACATGATAATTAAACATTTAAAGTTACTTAAATTGTTAACAATTATAAATTGCATGCCTAATTATTAATCAGCATTTTGATTTTTATGCAGTTATAATAAGCTTTTAGTTAATTAATTCATATGACAAATTAAATTTTAATTTCTTAATAAAAATAATCAATTTTGTATCATTATTGTTATATTTAATTGAAATGTAAAATGCAAAATATAAAATTATTTTACAATCCATTAGTATCATTTCCTTTATATAAATCAACTTATTATCAACAAGATAATTATAATTAATGCTTATTTAAGTATAATATTGTAAATTTGCAAACATAAAATATAAATAGCTATTAAAGAAATCAATTATTATATAAAACGACTACTTTAGGCATTGTAGTAATAACACGCAATAAAATATTATTAATAACTTAATAAAATAATAATAAAAACAAAATTTAATGCAAATAAATATTAAAGTGTTTAAATATATAAAAAAATCATAGTAATCATTATTATTTTATGCACATAAACAAGCAATAAAATGTATATTAAAAATTATATAAAACTTACAGAGGGTACGCGATGAAAATTCTTTCTATTTTGTTGCTGTTGTTTGATTGCACTAGAAAAACAGTAATGTTGGTTCGTTATAGGAATTTTCACAAAAAGCTCACACACTGACACTTATTGTTATTTATATAAATAAATTTTGTGTTATTCCAGGGCCATGGCAGTCAGCCGTAGCTTTAGACGGTGTATGGTTACGCCCGCCAAGTTACACCGCTTACGTCAATTTAAGGCGCAAGCGCTGCGCGCGAATATAACTCGAATTTTCCTTTGGTCCGCTACAACTAATAGCAAGTTGGTACGAGTGCATGCGCTTAACTCAATTCCCCCATCTCTCTCTCACACATTACTTAAACTCGCTTCCCATCATCACCATCATCATCAAGCGCACTCGAACGAACAACAAAACAGAACAAAAAAATATTGTTGTATATAAAAGGAACGCTTGCTTTATACAATTTTACGATTTTATGGATTAACTTGGCATTCCGATTGATATATGTTTGATGTTTTTAACTTTTAAGAAAAGTTATGGAGCATTTTTCGAATTCATTAGTTTAAATTTGATTTATGCATTTCAGACACGACACCTGTTTTTTCGATACTCCTAAACGCAAACCCCAATTCGAAATAAAGCAATCAAAATTATGTCGCTTTAAAATGACATAGTATAAAACAATATATACTAAAAGAAAAAAGGCAACGCACAAAGAGAAGGCACCGCGCGTGTGAGCTTTTTTCCTTATTTATTTTGTTTTCACTTCTTTGTTGTTCGAACTTACTTTTGTTTAAACAGAGTTGTGTTAAAGTAAACAAATGAGATGTGTGGATGTTATATAGTAAAGGCAAGCGCATGTTTAAAATAATGTCTGTTTATAAATAGACGTTTAAACATGCCATCGGTACCTCTTTTCTTCTCAAAATGTATTTTGCATATACAATCATAACGTAATGTTTATAAATAAAGCAGAAGAAAATGTAAGACGCGCGCGCATAATGCAATTGTTTGTATTTTCCATTGCATTACCAACCTTATAGTTCTTATTGTGTATTTATAAAAATCTTTTGTTTTAATCTCATGTACATGACATGTAAGTATATAAAATTTAATTCAATAACACAATTTTCAAATGAATTTTATATACTTAAATATAATTTTTTGAAAAACAATATACATTCATTCATTATCATTATATTAATCGAAGAAATTCGGAAATAATATGTATAATATGTAATAAGACCGATATTATATGGAAAAACTATTTAAAAGTGGAATATCTACAAAATTTATATTAATTAGTTTTATATACAATAAAACTTCTTCAGTGAAAATATTCGCTTGCAATTTTGAGGCCCAAATGTCTTTAATAATTCTATATAGACAATAATTCGATTTACTTACAGAATTGTCAGTAAGGAATATTTCACTCTAATTATTTAAAATATGTTCGCTTTTTATGGCAAAAAATACTCAAAATTGAATGAGAGTATGTGAAATTCATCTAAATTGATTGTAATAGCCAAAATGTAATTCTAATTAAAAATAAAATGTTCTGTTCTGAATCCATCCTTCGTAATTTGATTAAATAAAGCGATAAATTCTAACAGTGCACAATGACCGACACCTACGGTATTTTTAAACTGTCCATACTTTTGGTACCCTTCATAAAAAAATGTTAGTTTATATCGTATATTTGATATTTTTGTATGATAGATTGCATGTGCGTGGGTTATTGAGTTGAGGGGTTGCTAGCAGCAAAATGCCCGGGCTTATGGCGCTCGGTCAATACATCAAGCTGCAGAGTTGCTTGCTCATTGGCCCGTCGCTTACCAGGACTTGTCACATACAGTGATGTAGTGTCTCGATATCTTGCTGCATTAAAAACATCCTTCGCAAAGCAAGCGACTAAACGTCAAAAGGAAATGAGTAAGCATGCAGACGTTTCGTTATTTGTTGCTCACAAGTTGGGTTTGGTAGATATATAAGCAACGGTTTGTTTATCGATGAAATATTTTATGTCCTTAAAGTGCTTCTTTTCATTTTTTTTTTCTTGATTGCTGATTGATGATGCGATATATGCACCAGAATGCACCACATGTTAAATAATTGCATTTTTTTTATAATAAATATGTCTGAGCACGTAAATGCATAAACAAAATCTAATCACGCTTATACATGCACATAACTGACTTACTAACAAACTAAAAACTAAATGCATTCAAACTCATAAACTCATATAACCTTTTCCATCATCAGACGCAGCTGGTTAAGAGGAATTTCTTACATAGGTGCTAATTACCTAAAGCGACCGATCCGAAGCTCTTTTCGGCAAAAAGTTTTTTGTTCGATGTATAAACACGAGAAAAAAGCAGTCGCGACGTGTACCCATTGTTCTACACACACGAATCTTATCTATTTCCATACAATTGTTCATAGAATTATTACAAAAAGAAACAATAAATTAGAAAGTTAGATTGTGTGGTCAATTAATTAAAGTGAAACATATAAAACGAGATTGAGATAAATCAAGTTGATTTTGAATGAATGTGTCCATATTAATGTATCGGTTTTTAAACATTGAAATGTGTGACGTATGTGAAGTATATAAAATTTGTTCAACTAGATTAAGACTTGAGGTGTATAACCATAAACCACCTTGACTGTAATTGACGTTCGATTTCAAAACATTGCAATAGAACTAAATTATGATTCTATAAATATCATTTATGCATATTCTATTTTATAATTTATAAATCATTTTCATGCAATAACAAGCAGTAAATGTATTAATTGTGCAATACAAGCAGAAAAAAAAAAGAATTTCGCTCAAAATTTCATCGCATAATAAAATCAAATTAAACCCCATACAATAAAACAATAATTTTACAACCGTTATCATTTTGTTTTTCCATTTAAACAATTTCTATTATCTTATATCAAACAATAGAATTCACAAAGCAATAATTCATTTGTTAGACGTAAAGCATTTTGTTAAAAATTTTTTGTTGCTACTTCAACTGCTGTATAATTACATTCGTTTTTAAATGTAATTGTGTAGTTGAAGTAATTTTTTGCGAATACAATTAGATTTAATCGAGTAATTTGAATGAATAACAAAAATGTGTATATTTTTACTGATGTAGAATAGAAATCAAGTACAAACTATGGAATGGTATTGTTTTATTGTATGATGGATGCACAAATATGTGCATAGCATAACGTAACTCATGTGTTGTTTATTACATAAATTGTATACCATATAAAGTAATATGAAAATTAATTTTATTGTTGTTAGGTTTGATATTTCTTTATTTACTTGACAAGCTGAACAAATATCTATTCGTTACTTTCAAGGCAAAAATGCCAAGATTAATTAACAAACTTTTATTTCATTTTTCCTTTAATAACAAAAATTTCTACTTTATTTGATTTAATTTTTATATACTTAATTAATAATGAATTATTGTTTCGTTAGTGCCCTTCGAGACACTAAATATTTATTAATGCAAAATAATTATTGATTCTAATGATACCTAGAACTTTGTCGATAAAAATTAATTTACAGAAAAATGCAGTGCCATGTGAGCATTGAAGCCGAAAGGTTAAATATAAATATGAAAGGAATTTATTTAGATATACTTAAATTATTATCAAATTTTCAATATATTTTAGGAAAATTGTACTTACTCAAATTATTATTTAAACACTAAATTTTTACAGTCAAAACTCCATAACTCGAATCACCATAGTTCCCGAAAAAATTTCGATTTATAGAAAAATTCGAATAATAAAGATTAACACCAATGACGAAATTTGCAAAAGCATAAAAAATACGTAGACGAATAGAGGAAGAAATTTTATACCTCCAAAAACATTTATTGATATAAAATGCAGATGCCGTCAGAAGTGCAACCAAAAAATTCTATAATTATATACAGTTAAAACTCCATAANAATGACGAAATTTGCAAAAGCATAAAAAATACGTAGACGAATAGAGGAAGAAATTTTATACCTCCAAAAACATTTATTGATATAAAATGCAGATGCCGTCAGAAGTGCAACCAAAAAAATTCTATAATTATATACAGTTAAAACTGCATAACTCGAATCACCATAGTTCCCAAAAAAATTTCGAGTTATAGAAAAATTCGAGATATAGAGTTTCGAGTTATGGAGTTTTGACTGTATTTTCTATAACAAAAATTAATTTTAATTACCTAATTATTAATTCTAATAGGATGAAAGATTAGTGGTTAGCTTGGACTACTGTTTAAAAATTATTTATTCTAATGATACATGGAACTTTATCGATGAAAATTACTTAGAAAAAAACCAAGGACCATGTGGAGAACAAAGCGAGAAATTAAATATACAAAGCAAAAGAATTTATGTAAATTTTACTTAAATTATAATGAAATTTTTAACATATTTGGAAAAACTGAAATTATTATCTATTTTTAAGCAATAAACAAATATTTAAAATTAATATTTAATTAACCTAAATAGTGTTTCATTTTCGTTGTTTGATTTTTAAAATCGTTTCTATTGGATTGGAATTCAAATTCTTAAAAAAATATTTGTGAAAATGAATATTATAAGCTAGAATCTTGACAATGCACATATGCATATGTACATATAATATAAATAATCTATAAATCAATATTGACATATTTTATTATGACATACAGATATAAAGCAATTTTTTATTATAAAGGTTGTTAGTTAATTATGATTTTAATTAAAATATTGTTAGAGACTGTACAGTTTTCTCTTTATTATTGAAAAAAACGAGGAGAAAAATATTTTTACGATTCTATTACGTGTGAAGTCATTAAAATCTAATGCACTTGCATGTAGATTATTACATTGAGTGCAAAAATCTATGCGTAGATAGTAAACGATTTAAATGCTTTCTTAACAAATCGTTCCAATTAACTAATTCTAATACATTTCGCATGTAAATTAGATTCATTTTCATTAAATATTTAATCGATTTAATCGGAATAAATTATTTTACTATTATTTATAAATTTTAACGAGAGACGAGTTGCATTATTTATAAAATTTATTATATGATCTGCAATGCGAAGATGGGTAAATTATACAGCGGCGTTATTTTAGTTTTGATCATAAATTACATTCGCAAAGAGCTAATTAAAATTTTAATTTACCTGTGTCCCGGTTGGAACGGTATCAAGGTTTTTCTTTTCATCATCACTATTACTATCATAATAAGTGCATAAAGGACAGATGAAAGGCAATGCATTAAAAGCTAGACTAAGTTTTTCAATTACATATTATTCGATTCTTTTTTTTTTTGGCAAAAATAATAATAAAACTGAATAAACATTTAAACTATGCAACCGGGTGAGTAATAAACTGAAAATTCGCTGCAATATGAAATCTGTAGTCTCGCATCAACAGTCATAAAACTAAAACACGTCGTCTGGAACGTGAATTTATGATTTGAAAATCTCGACAAGACGACAACGTGTGCATACTAAAGTATTGCGTGATGTAATGCAAACTTATTGTAAAAAATTTGCTTTATAACTTTTTTACTCTGTTTGGTAATTTTCATGTTTTATGTCATTCACCGACGGAATGGCAAATTTGAAAAATTGCTTAATACATTTAAGTAAAAATAATAAAAACTTCTTCTAGCACTTTAATTTTATTCTTAAATAATTTAATATTTCTTTCTCATTTCCACTTGAATTTAATGCTCAAATCCATTCCCATCTGAAAGCGAATTTAGTAAAACGCCATTTCTAACATTGTAATGCATTTGGTAATAAACAGACATCATATAGAAAATGATTTATGCGCATATTTAGTCAAAGACCCTAAAAAGTTTTACTTAAAGGCGGAGACCTTCCTTTTTTAACAAAATCCACCCTATTATAACAACCGAAATGTCAACTAAGCAAATTTTATGTCTTCATTCATTCACCGAAACATAATTTCTTGAATCTATATATGGAAATTAATATGGAAAAAAGGTCTCTAAATTATATACGCTCGCCAAAACGATATCAAATTATACATTCCCATAAATCACTAATTTTTCTTGCTTGTATGCATTCAGAAAGACCGAACAAAGAACAATAACAATTCTCTTTTTATACTATTCAACATACACTGTTTTGTCATTTTTTTATCCAAGCCACGATCAATAAGTTATAAAAAAATGTTAATAGGTTGTAAAAATTGATAACTAATAAAATATCATGTTGACATGAAAATGCTGAAGATTACAAACAAAACAAACGTTTTAAGATGTAATCTGGCAGCAGTATAAAAGGAAAAATAAAGCGTATAAAGCGTACTGTAATTTTCGAAATTTTTGCCCAACTAAACTTTGCTTATATGTTTGTGAAACACGGAAGCTACGCGCGACCTACAATTTTTTTGCTTTGCTATTATTATTGTTGGTGTGCTTCTTCTCAGAAACGTTGTAAAACTGCAATCTGATGCAACAAAAACCCTTTCTTGTTGCGGCAAAACGTCTTTTATTTTTACTACGTGGTACAATTTATTTTTACAGCTCCCTGCCATATTATATTTACACAAAAACCCTTTGCAAAAGCTTTCGCTTTCCAATTCTTTTTTTTTTTTTCGTTCAAGCAAGCACACACAATTTCCGCATTTTAGGATGTTATAAAACCACACGAAAAAAAAAGTTGTCTCTGTTTGGTGTTTTTAGTTGAAAATATACGTAAACATTTAATATTGCAAACAGTGGCGTATCGTAAAAGAAAACAACTGCATATAAATGCACATTTTATGATTAATAATAACTGACAAAAGAAAATATTTTATAGTGTTATAAAAAACAAACTATAGAAAAGCAAAAAACAAACTTATAATATATTCACATATACACTCGGTGTGGAGAGAAACAAAACAGAAATGATCTGAAAACTGTGCATTTGTAATAAAGTTATTCTATAAAAATTTTCACCCCATATCGTAAACTACGATAAGAAATTCATGAATAATAAATAACGTTAAGAAAATTTCCATTTTTAGCCATTTTTATGTTCGCCAACATTTAATTATGATACTAGTTAATGGTGGTTTAATTAAATTATAAACAATCGCTTAATAAAGCCATTTTGATGGATTTTAAAGCAATGCATTAAGAAAATACTTATTTGGGATATGAAGTTATAAATGTTGAACGTGTATTAAGGTATATTGTAATTAAATTACCAAATAAATTAAATAATTCATTAGAGAACGTCTCAATGTGAGTATAAATTGAGTTTTTTCTAAATTTATGTAATTACTGTAAATAAGTTTAGCTTGATTATAAATTTATAATTTATACATATTAAAGAAGATTTTAAATATTTTAAAATATTTTTTCTGTTTATGTATAGACTGTACCTCATAATTAAAATTTATAAACAAAAGAGCAACAATTTAACGCTTTAATACATTTTAATTGCAAAAACAAAATGTTCAATGCATATAAAATGATCTCAATGTATAACAACTGTTAGATTAAACATAAATCTTTCACCATATGTTTTCTAACAACTTAATTATATTTTAAAACTAATTAAAAGTAAAATTTTTATGTATTAAATATTCAAGAAAGAAAAAAAACAAATATCTTTTGTGTTTATAATAAAACCATACTTTGTTCATATAGAAAATTTGAGTGTTTTTTACCATCCATGGTATTTTTTATGTAATGAAGTGAGTGTGTTTTAAAGATATGTACCCTTGATGGCGGGATGTCGGGAGGGGCACCAGATAAATTATGTGACAGCTGCCCATGGATAAAACATGACTGGTTTTTCGACAAGCATAAAAGCGAACGAAAAAGTTTCAGCCCAAAAACAGGGTTGCTTTTAAAACTTGACTTATAACGATCTGAGACGTTATCTTTATAACTCTTTAATGATGCATATAAGTAGCTCAGTGTCTCTTTTAATTGGCCTACTTAAAAAACACACCAACATTCAGAATAAACAAAAAATATATAAACAAAAACATTCTTTCATTGCATCACTGAAAGCATTGTGTGCATGCTTCATCATAACATAAACTTCTTATCTTTGACTTTTAATTTAACTTTTATGCGCTCATCTTGCGAACTTTTCTGTATCTATAGGCTTTAAGATGATGAAACTTTTATTAGTTTTTTTTTGTTGGGTGGAGTAACGCCTACATAACCCCACGTAATACGAAAAGTAAATTCAATTAAATTGAGCACCCTTAGACGCTCTCAGCATTATTATATTGCAACGGAATGGGGAGTAAACTTGATTAAACACGTTACGTATTAGAATCGGCGCTTATCAGTTTGATTACTTATTATAGGCACGTCTCAAACACACCCTTCAAACGTGCTTTTATCTTATATAAATAATAATTCTTTTCACTTACTCTGTCATGTAACGAAACCTCCGCTAATCCATCTCATAATAAATTGTATTTCCATCTCTGTTGTATTATAAAAATCCATCTGCAAACAATAATTTATTTCATAAACACATTCTTAAAATATAGAAATGATTTTTTATAACAATAGAACATTGCTTGTATCAATTTATATACAACAAAATGTACATAATACATTTCAAGTACTTCATTAATATTTTATGAAAATCCATCTGCAAACAATGAATATTTATATTACAAAAATAAATAAAACATTCATTTCAAATCAGACATATTTAAATTATTTATGATTCTTACAACAATATTGACGCTTAAAGTAAGTTATATACAAACAAAAATATTATCGAATTATTTGCTACTACCTCCGTTCCAAAAAATACATGTCGAATTTCCAATTTTAATGAAACTTTAAGTAAACCATTGTATAATTGAATCTATGATAGTTGAGGGCAGTAATAAGTATTTATTGCTCCATACAATTAAATTAGATTATTATATACCGGGTGTTCGCAGATTTACGCCCACTCGATATTATTTTTTATTTATGAAAATTAAGAAATGAAATTCAGAACTTAAGCATTGTGACAGATGTCGGATTGTTTGGCGATATGTATGGCCATGCATCACTTCCGGTTTCTCCGGAAATGATGCCAACTTTCGATTTTCAAATGGAACACCCTATATATTTTTACATATTTGGAATCAGCGTTTCATTCTGAGTATAAAAGTACTTCATTTGTTAATTTTTGACAAAAAGATAATATTCTGCAATGCAAATTATTTTTTTTATTTTCTTGGGGGTTGGATCAAATTAATTATAAATATGCCGATTTGAATTTGATGTAATTTATGACAGAAAAGTTCATTTTATGAAATTAGAATTTAGAACAACTAATGTCACAATGATGTTTTACATCCAAAGCAATCGTCGATTATTTATTGTTTCATCTCTTTACTTTGCTATATTAAATGGCAGCTTTAAAAATATTATTATTTTAACAATAACTTTATCAATTTTAAACAGAGTATAGCTGATTATGGTATCAAATTAATCGTTAGGAAATTGAAAATGAACTTTGTGCTCCCATATACATAGTTCCTTTAAAAAATATAACTTTTTGCTATTTGAAAGTTTGTGACGTCATAACTAATCAAATAATAAAATTTTACGTATTTTTATCATTTTAATTAAAAATTACGCTTGTTAAGATTAATAAAAT
>JAODFZ020008180.1:0-18562 GCA_027574845.2 Deinopsis erosa
AGTGATACATTAATGAAAGCAATTATATGTACTTCAAATTCCCTTCTCTACGCCATTAAATATAATTGAGAATCGATATCTTATTTTATATTATTATACAATACATAACCATACGTAAAGTGCTTAATTGAGACTCTTCCGTACTATAAAATTCAATAATATATTAAAAATTATTTATATTGCATCTAAAATGTAAAGCTCGAAAGGTAATTTTTGGTTCTTTATAGCATTTGCTGTAAGAGTGAATGAAATTTATATTGTGTTACAGTGTATTACAACAGATTTATGGTTTAATTTATTATCATTGTGGTCTTTTCGTTTCTGCCACAAATTCCAAACAATTAAAAATGTTCAGATCAAATAAAAATTTCATTATTCTTTATATAAATATCCAAATCAAAACTTCATTAATTAATTAATTAATCAATTCTAATATTAATTATAGGGGAATAATTGGTACACGTGTAATTGCATATTACATTAAATCAATAATAATATAGTAATCAATTAATTTGATATTACGCAAAATTTATGTTAAATAATAAATATAAAATGATTTCGTAAAACTTTAGGTTTTTCTTTATTATAAATTACACAAATTAATTTCTGCAACTCAACGAGATTATTTCCTTCGTGGAAAAACCAGTCAAATGCACTTGTTGTAATTTTTATATGACTTACTTTGACATAATAAATCATTGAATCTAATTTAATAAAATTTGTCTTTTCGAAACTAATATGTGTCGACGACATACAAACTTTAAAATAATATTGCACGCCATATTTTTTAACTCCAAAATACACTTTTTCAAGAATGTCACGTACCTGACTGACTATGTATATTTTATTCTAAATGTAGAATGACTTTTGTATGCCATATCTTTAAGATGATCAATGTAATGGCGTTATTTTTTGCAGGAAACAAGATAAAGTAGAAAGTAAAATTTTCGTTGTTGTTACTAATGTATATAATTTTACTTTAAATTAATACAATTACTACTCGACATTCTGTATATTGTTTGCAAGAACTTGTAATTAAATTTAGTCGAAGTAATTTAATAGTTTTAATTATTTGTAAATCACTCTAATATAATTCAACAAAAAGTATTATATGTATTAGTTTAAAAATAAAAATTAATTTTCAGTTAAATAAAAAAATTGTATAATATTATTGACTAATTATTTAATTAAATAATTAATTAACTTATTATAAAATAAAAAGAGTGAACTTATTAAGCAACACAATTCATCGAAACAATAAAACTTTTTTTTAATGAATTCCCCAAAATTTCGTTTAGTTTACTAATTATGTAGAAATTGGGAGAAAACTTTGAAAGTAACATTCTGCTCAAATGAATATAACATAAGTTTTAATTAGTCATATGTTTCGAATTATTTATTTATTTGTATAAGATTTTTATGTAAATCAGTAAATTGCAAACTCATGAAATTTGATTATATTGGAATTTCCAAGATAAATTAATAATTACAATAATGGCAAAATCAAATCATGAAAAAACAAAATACCTGGAGCAACGTAAATATATACTTGGATTGCATATAAATTGCAAATTTGTTTAATTTATTTATAAATATTTTTAATAAACATTGTATGCCTGTATATGAATATAATCAATATTTCAAATAATATAAAAACATATTATAATAAAGACAATAAAGTTAGATTAATAAAAGTCACGTTAAATTTCATGTTGGTATCAATTATTTTTATATAGAAGTCTTAAACATGCATTTGCTTTCATGACTTTATGCAAAAATTATAAAATTGTTTATTTCATAAAATAAATTAAATGTAAACCAAATTAATAAATTTGTCAGAGTTCTTAATTCAAACTTTAATATCGCATATAATATTGAAATTATGATTAATTGATTTTTTTACGTGATTACTTCATCAGTATTCTATTTGCATGCAAAATATCAAAGACAATGCGCGTTTTAAGCTCGAACATTCATTTAAGTCGAAAATTAAACACGAAAATTGTGTTAGTTTAGACATCAAGGAAATGTTAATTGATCTATTTATTGAAAGAAATTAAGTCATGCGAACGCTGTGATTGGTTGATTAAAAGTTTTGTCAACAAGGCACAATGCATTTATGAAAATTAGTTGAGAAAGAAGACAATCCATTCAACATTAATCTTGAATTAAAATTTTTTCCATTTAATTTATACTTAAATTTCCATTATTTTAATTTCATGTCCTTCAGAAAAATAATTGTTTATCAAATCGTTAATTACAAGTTTTATAATCGACCTTGTTTTATGTATGTTGGAATGATTGAAAATTGCAATATAAGGTTTTGGAAACGTATTTTTAAATTTATATTACGTCATATGCAAATTAATTTAATTGCATTTTGTATTCTGTATCTAAAGAATTTATTTTTATATTATAGAATTATTTTTGTCTAAAACTCGTTTCGTTTTTTTCGCGGCATTACTAACTAACTATCACATTTTATGATTATGCTTATAATGTAAGTGAAAGTGTAAATTTCATTGTATATTTTTGTTATATTAAAGTTTGTAATAAAATTATTAACGGCTTTGGGCACATTTTTTAATCATTCAATTACAACATTTTTATAAAAAACACATTTGCCGTTAGATAATACTTATTTAATAAACATAGAAATGTAATTTAAACAAAATATAGTTTTTTAATCCATAAATTAAAAGGAAATGAAAAACAATGGATATAACGGACCATTTCCTAGTATAAATTAAATATTTTTTTGAGTAATTTTTATAAATCGTTGATTTCAAGTACATAAAAATTAATAGTTTAGAAAGCATTACTATTTTTAATGAATTTTATATAAAAAAAAATACATTCACCATATAGCAATATATTTTTATTAACATACAAATTGCGAATTAAGTTATTTAGATTTATGTGTATAACAAAATTCAACGATTATTATATTGCAGCTGAATAATCAAAGAAAATCTGTTGCGTATACTATCATTGTTATAGCAATACTTTAAACAACAATTTTCAAATAACAATTTTATACAACAATACTGTTTCTTTCATTTTATTATAATTATTGAACATTTCAACGCGAGCAAACTTTTTGGTTTACTCTTTTATTGTAAACAAACACATTTTCAGATAATACCAACGTGAAATTAATGCAAGACTGCTCTAATATACATATGATATGAAGATGAAGAAGAGATTACATCTTAAATAATTCCTCTCTGAAGAACTCTTCACTTGAAATGAGACACATTAAAGGATAATTTATTAAAAGATAAATGCAAGTTAATATTGAAACTTTAATATCCAAAGTTTTTGTGGTTTTACACTTGGTTTAATCTGTACGAATTGAAATAGATATTAGGAACACTTTCGAAACTAAACAAGTTTTACAAAGGTGATGAAATTACTAACTGGGTGTCGCACTAAAGCCAAGCTAAAAGTTTTTTCTCTTATTATTAGTTGACAATTTAGTCAACATATTGATTATAGCGAAATCCCTTTGTCTTGTTGCAAAAATGAAACTTTTTTTAAGATCAACTTTTTTTCTATTTTAACTGTTTCCGAAAAAGTTTTATTTGAATCATTATTCTGCAAACTGCCAATAGGTATTCTTTTATTATATAACATTTGAAACGTGCCCTTTAGCTAGAAAGAAACCTTTTTAAATGATGGTGGTTGCACTTAGCATAATGATAATTTCGTTACATTAAGACTCCTTCCACTTCATTCATACCCTTATACATTTTACAAACGTTTGCCTGAAAGATTACAGCTCAAGTATTTTCTAATAGAAATGGCATTCCGTTTAAACGTTATTTTCTTTAACATTGAAGTAAGATAGTTTAGTATGCAGTCGTTAAATACCCCTATGAGACATGTACCACATGCAAATAGCACTCGTTCATGACAAAATGAACATTTTTTCTTCAGTAAATAAATTGTTTGCTTCTAAAGTTAGAAAATGAAATTTGAAATAAACTTTGATGTGTGTACATAGATAGAGAATTGCCTAGCACCTTACAACACTGAATGTAAATAGTTTGAAACTTAAATGGATATGCCCAAGAGGAATATCCAATAAAATGGTTATAATGTAATAGATGAATCAATGCCTATTAATAGGTTTATTCATTGGATTGCTTTTAAGCAAACAAAATTTAGTGTACTGCAAATAGCACATAAAACTTATCTAACTAAATAAGCAGGAATTACTTAGAATTTATTTATATGCGTCATAAAAATCATTAGATGAATGGACAAATATATTGTAATAAAAAAGTGAACATTCATTAGCGACGAAAACATCTTTTTTTCTATTCTCTACGTTTGTATTGCGTATTTATTAATTAATTGTCTGGTATGACATTGGCTACACAGCTAAAAAATGCGCATTAAAAAAATTTATTGGATCCACTTTCTCCTCTGTATGTTGAAACTGTGAGTGATCATATTTTTTTTATAACTTTCGCTGTGCATTTATAATAAAAATATACAGATTGAGTTTAATTTTTAAGCACATACAGGAATTTAGCCACATTGCTATAATTACAGTGCTCATATGAATATAAAAAATACCAGAAATATGAATCAGCATATTGTGTAAAATATTTATTGTCAGCTAAAATAATACTTTATGTTTGAAACTAATCCATGATGCATGCAAGTTTACATCAAATTTTTATGAAAGGTGTGTGCGTCTGTTTATGTGTCTGTGTGTGTGTGTCTGTGTGTGAATGTGTGGTGTGCACGTTTTCGGTAATTTTTGAGTGGAGTGGCGGACAATTATTGCATAAGTAGCTTGCGTAATTTCTTTAGAAGAATTCGAACCTGCTACAATACACTTTTGCCAAAATCATTTTTCTCTTCTTCACCGACCACGATAGTTCGCTTAGTTTAAAAAATCAATTACACGCGTTTTTATTATTTGGTTGTTGCATTTTAGAGTGCAGCTTTTTTAATACTAATATGGAGCAGACTGATATACAAGAATGGTACAGTGGAAAAAATATTTTTATAACGGGAGGGACGGGATTCATGGGAAAAGTCTTACTGGAAAAACTTCTACGTGTTATTCCAAATGTCGGATATATTTACTTGCTTCTTAGACCAAAAAAAGGATGTACGCCCGAAGAACGTGTGCAATTAATAAAGAAACTTCCCGTGAGTATCTCAACAATTTGTAAATAAAATAATTGAATTAATTGATCTTTCCGGTGATATTTAGGTGTTTGATAGATTAAATAAAATAGATTCCAAACGTTTTGATAAAATTAAAATTATTGAAGGAAATATGTTGGAAGAAAATTTAGGTTTATCGGCGGCTAATGTAGAATTGTTGCAAACTGAGATTTCAGTCGTATTTCATATGGCTGCAAATTTACGTATGGAAGCTAATCTCAAAGAAGCTATCACTATTAATACATTAGGAACGAAACAAGTATTAGAGTTAGCAAGAAAAATGGAGAAATTACAAGTAATGGGTAGATATAAAAAAAATACAATTGTTTAATGATTTATTTTTTTAGGCATTTCTATATTTATCAACAGCATTTTGTCATGTTGATATAGACTTCATGGAAGAAAAATTGTATAAACCACATTGTGATCCTTATGAAATCATAAAATATGTGCAAGTTACTGATGATAAAGTTTTAGAGGCCGAAAAACAAAAGTAAGCTATTAACTACACAGATTTCGCTTCAATTTTATTACAATGCTTCATTTAGGATCATCGCACCTCATCCAAATTGTTATACATTTTCTAAGAGATTATCTGAATGGGTAGTAAAAGATTACGAAAAATATTTTCCCATAGCAATCACTCGGCCGTCTATAGTAACGCCAGCAATTAAAGAACCAATACCCGGATGGGTTGATTCACTCAATGGTCCTATGGGATTATTATCAGCTGGAGGCAAAGGAGTTTTAAGATCAATGTTGGCTAATAAAAATTACAACGCTGAATTGATACCGGTTGATGTAGCAGTGAATGTACTTATTATTCATGCTTTTTTAACAGCAACAACTGAGTACGTAATAAAAGTAAAAATGAGAATAAAAAGCTAATGATGTAATAATTATAGTAAAAGATTGTCTGTGATGAATTTGACAGCACCGCACGAAGTAATTAGTATTACTTGGGGAGAAGTTATTGAACGTGGCAAGGTTGCTATTCAGGAATATCCTTATGAATGGACTTTATGGTATCCTGGAGGAAAAGTTCGCACAAATGTTTTTATGCATTGGCTAGTTGTTATATTATTTCAATGGATTCCAGCTATATTAATTGATATACTCATTTACGCCTTCACACGCGAAACTTTGTAATTATTAATAAATATTTTACATTATTTCTATGTTTAATGGCAATTATTTTTAGGTTGATTCGTGTGCAAAAAAGACTGTATCACGGAACGAAAGTGTTACAATATTTTACAATGAAGCAATGGAAATTTGATACAAAAGAATTAGTTAAAAATACTAGATTACTTTCAAAGAAAGATAGCATTATATTCTATAATATTGATACGGAGTACGATGTCGATGAATATTATAGAAAGAGTTTATTAGGGACGAAACAATATTGCTTCAAAGAAAATTTAAAGAATTTACCATATTTAAAAATTCATATGAAATTGTAAGTACTTTATTGAATTAATGAAAAATCAATATTGATTTTACTTTTCTTTTAGCTTATTTATTTTACATTACTTTTGCATTTTTTATTTTTGGTATTTTGTTGGAAAATTATGCCTTAGTTATATGGGTTATAGTTTTTAAATATATTCCCACACATCATATATTTCTATAAACTTATTATTATTTTTAAAATATCTATATTTTTGTTATGAACATTTAGAAAATAAATTGATTAATCTTGTAACATCTAAACCGGTCCGAATAATTATTCAATTTCGTAAAAAATCTCTCTGACCTTTCGAAATACTTTCTATGCCAAAAACAAATCAGCGTTTATATTAATTTATAATGAATGTTTTTCATCAAAAAATTTCTGTAATTACATAATACAAAAATATATGCCAAGTAGTTGGAGGAGATTTGTTTGAAAGGAATTGGATGTGAAAAACAAATAAAAGGAAATGAGGGCAAGAAGCCAAGGGATATGTATAAAAAGTCAACCTATTCAATTAACTCAATTTCCATTCAAGAAAAAGTCAATTATTCATTTTATTTGGAACTAAGGGAAATCCTGTTTTATAAGAAAATATAATAGAAGTTTTCCTGTTCGAGAAAATATTAATTTTTATATAATATATTAGAAAAAAAAGAGAAAGAAATTCTAATAGGATTTATATACCTATAAATAATTTTCTATCAAATATTATTTTATTTTAGTTACAGATTTGTCAGTTATAGCATCAACTCATAACAACCCAAAGCTCTTGAGATTGTTAAACACTAAATCATTGCAGGAAGTATTAAAGTCTATATTTAAGTGTGTCTTATCTCCGCAGATGAGCCAAACCAGAGAGAGACTTTAGTAATTAATCATTATCTAAACTACTTTATACTTCTTTGTGTATTGTAAATAAAGCGCGTGAATAAAAAATGCACAACGTGAATGAAGGCCATTCATCAGTATTAGGATGGTATAATAATATTCTTTGTCAATTTTAAAAGTGTCAACAAAAAGCGTTAAAGAAATCCTATTTTCAACGTGCAAATTTAAATAATTGATTAGTTTTTAATTAATTTCGTTTTATTAAAAAATAAAACACCTGTAGGTTTAAGCATTTCAATTTTCAAACAATCAAGTGTATACTATGAACAGATTCTAAATTACTTTTCTGTTCAACTATAATTTTATTGAAAATTAGATCAATATCTTTCTGGAGTAAATTAATGTATTTTCATATTCATTACAATAGGTAAATTTAATTAGTAAATGTTAACATAGAACTTTGGATATGTTATTCATAACGTTACAAGTTTATAATAAATAGAAAATAATTAAAGAAACAATCCATGTGTTCTATTAGGTATCTCAGAAATATGAATACTACATGATTTTAATTGAATAAAATTTATTTTCTTTTTACACGGGATGCATAAATAAACTGAAGTAATATCTATCATAGGCTTAAATAGGCAAACCGGAGTCATCATAAAAATAATATAGAATTCGCAAAGTTAATTCATATCAAACTTTTTTTAGAAATTGGTAATTCGTAAACACACAATTTTTATTACACTCAAGTATAATATGAGTAAAATGATACTCAAGTTAGGGATAATGGGGTCCTGTAGTGTACCCAAAATTTAGAATATAATAACAGTATACCTACTTATGCACTGCTATGTATATTCAACTAATTAATATGATTAAAATAAAAATATATAGTCAACATAAAGTGTAGATTTAACTTGACTAAATTGCTAACGTCTTGTGATGCTTGAAAGATTACAAGCGGATGAAGCATATGTATATTGCTGCTATTCATTCTGTAAATTATCTGCAATCCTATTGTTCGAATACGGAGATAGAGTTTGACAAAACCAAATATTGGCGCTGATTGGGTAATTATTTTAATTTATGATTACCTTACTGAAACATTTATTAGGTCGTTCTGGAATATTCTACAACTTCATTAAAAATCTGTACTTTTTAATAATTAATTAAATTAATAATAAATAAGATAAAAATGTATTTGCTTGTAAAATGGAAAAAATCATAGACTGAAGTTCTGTTACTTAATTATTAAGAAGAATTAATAAATTCACAATTAAGAGAAAAATATAATTAAGTCATGTAACATAAAATCAACATAAGATAAAAATAAATATTCCTTCTGTTGAATTATTGTTGGGACTCGTTGGAACATAATTAATAAAATAGAAAAGCGCAAATTAGCCCTCGGTAGATTGTTATAAAATTAAATAAAAACATAAGAAATATATAATATTAAAGAAAGTGGAATAAAATAAAATACAAGAATATTTCTAATTTTATATTAGACAATTTGTCAATCATTAATGAAATTAATTATGTAAAGGGGAAAATGTTCATTAGATATGCGGATGACAGCAGTTTATAAACCTCAAATATCTGTCTTATAGGTGAAGAGTTTACAAACTGTTGTAAACGATGGATATTAGTTATATTTATGAAATAATTATCAAATATTGTATTAATACTTACATAAGCAATAAATGTGCTTGCAATTAATATTTAGTTCAGTATCATTTTAATAATTATTCGAATTTCTGTATAACGTCACAAAATAAACAATAAACTTCGTTTCCACTTTGTCTTTTCATACTTAATTAATAATTATAAAATAATACTACTTCCGTGAATTTATATTTTTTATGTTCATAGAATTAATTAATAATTATTGAAATTCTTTTACGTTAGAAAAATGTTTAAAAAAGAATAGAATATTAGTTATAAAACACCATACATTAATAACTTTTGAAATTTTTGACTTATTAACTAAAATTCCTTTGTCAACTATTTAAAGAATTTTGTCAAAATTTTACATTATTAATTAGTATCCATAACTCATACGGATAAATCAATAAAATTACGCAATTCCCGAATTTCAGAAATATAAACGTTTATTTTAGTGAATATTAAATTGTTTTAGAAGAATTGGTATTAATTTCACATTCCATGTGGTTGGAATTGTTACTGTAACCAGGGCCGGATTTACCATTCGTCAAAATAGACAAATGTATAGGGCAAATACTTCAGAGGGGCTCGCTACAGAAAAAAAAAACAAATTTGCAAATAAAAATGAAATCGTTTTAACAATATTTTCTGGAAAAACCATCAAACTTGTTTAACTCGAAATTATACAACTTAAATTTTTTTATATTGAATTGTTTAAGTAATTTCATGCGCAAAATTCTATAAGTCGCAATAAAATTTGGTACTTTTGAAGTCGTTAAACTTCTTCATCTCGACTTTTTGTATTGCGTATTTTTATTTTCTTAACTAGTGACAATTGTCACTGTTAACACGAATGTGAATTTAACAATTCATACGTACAAATAATCGACTTATAATTTAACTATCGCCATAATCACGTTTTCTTCATTTTTCTTGAATTTGTCCCTTGACAATTTATGTTATATTAGATATTTAGGTATCGATGTGGGTAACTAAAAATTTTAAAAGGGCACATTTGCAATTATCCTTTTAAAATGGGACCGAAAATCTAAATTTTGCCCAGGGCTCCCTCAAAGCATAATCCGGCACTGATTATGACATAAACTAGAAACATTCGAAATGTTATATTAAAAAATACACATTACATAAAATCCTTTTGTGTAGTCTATCCAAAAAAGTTTTGAAGGTTTTACATATTTTATAATAACTTTCACCTAAATTGTAATAAATTAATAAAGTTTGTTTTTATATAAAATATAAGATAATTTATACAAAGATTAATTGACTTTAAATTACACGAATTTCTTTTTTGCTCAAATTTCTTAAACCAATGTATTATTAACTTTGAAATTTAATAATAAAATCATTAATTGAAAATTATATAAAGAAATTATTGCAACTCATTGAATATATCAGAGTAATTTATGTAAACTTTGGACATAAACAACATATGAATATTTATTTAATAATAAAGTGATAATTGAAACTATCTGCTACGAATTAATAATACTGCAATAATTACTAGACTGCACAATTAAATAATAATTCAATGTAACATAATTAAATCAAAAAGTATATTCCAAAGCCATAAAATTAGAAAATAGCAACAATATGTTAACTATGCCTTAAATATGAAATAACAAAAATAAGAGAAAGGTTCACACACTTTTTAGGCTAAACTTTTACCAACCAATATTTATGCTGCAAGAGGTGACTGAAACCAAATAAATTTAGAACATACCAAACAACCAAATAAAGAAGGTAAAATTTGATAGCATTATGTAACACAAACAATCTAAAAAAAAAAGAAATTATTTTTAACGAAAAATAAATTGTAAAACAGGTTTTTGTAATCGAATTACTCACATCTTATAATGAATTTTTAACCAAGGTATGTTATCGAGATTTTCTTTAAAACAATACCTCTTAACACCCAACAGCGCGTGTATCATAAAACCTTCTATTGTAAATGTTACATTTGTCATATAGAAAATTTCCTCATCTTCCGGTGTGATACCTTCTTTTATTGCAGCCATGACTTTAGTAGTATCAAAAGACCATTCCCTTGTTGTAAAATATTGTAAGACATCTAATCCTACTAAAATTTTCTTTTGTACACGTATCATACTAAAAATATACATTTTATTGTGAACTTGTATAAGGTTGTCGTATAAAAGTAATACAATCGTTCTCTACCAATGAGAAAAAAAATCATGTCAATTAAAATCGCAGGTATCCATTGGAAAAGAATAATGACTAGCCAGTGCATTAATTTGTTGGTTCTAATTGCTCCGTCTGGATACCACAGCATCCATTCGAATGGATAATCAGCATTCACTTTCCTACCTCGCAATATTACTTCACCCCAAGTTATATCAACAATATCTCTTGGAACTGTTATATTATATACTACAACATCGTTACTCCTAACGCGCATAATAATAAAAAAACCTATCGTAAATTTAAATTATGTAATAGTTACTTGTCTTTTCCCCTCATATACGCAAGAAATAATAATGAATTAATTGCAATATCAACCGGTATAACTTCAGCATGATATTCCTCATTGCAAAGCATTGATCTTAAAACTCCTTTACCCGCAGCGGCAATAACACCAACGGGACCATTTAATGAATCAACCCATCCAGGAGTTGGTTCTTTTAATGTTGGTACAACAATTGAGGGGCGGCCTACTGCTATTGGTAGTTTTGATTTATAGTCGAACATTAATCCTTCTGATAAACGTTTAGAAAATGTATATGAATTTGGATGTGGCGCAATAATGCTAAGGCATAAACAATTTTCACTTTTTTGATGAAAGGTTAATTATACCAAACTTACTCATTCTTTTTTGTGTTTAATACATGATCACTTTCATTTTCTACATATTTTATGATTTCGTAAATATTTTGCTTTGGTTTATATAACTTCTCTTCTAAATTATCAATATCGCAGTGACAGAAAGCTGTTGACAAATGAACAAAACTCTACGGTAAATAAGAGGAAAAACTTTAATTAATATTTAAATTTAAAGTTATAATGAGTATTTATATACCTCTAGCTGCGTAAAACTTAAGCATACATTTAGAACGTTCATAGTCCCTAATGTGTTTGCTACAAGAGCATCTTTAACCCCTGCCTCCAATCGTAATGATGCACCCATGTGAAAAACTATTGAAACTTCATTGGAAAGCCTCTGTTTTATCTCATTTGATAATCCTAAGTTTGGTTCGGCTAAGTTACCCTCAACAGTAACAACTTTATCGAATGCTTGAGGATTCACCTGCCTTAATCTATCAAACACCTAAATAGATTTTCATGTTACATTAGCGACAAATGCATGTAAAAAAAGGAATAAGTAAAAAACAAAAAGAATTTAAAAACTCGCCGGAAGTTGTGCGATTTTTTTCCAACGTTCCTCGGCAGTATTCCCACGTTTTGCACGTATTAGGAGAAAAACGTTTTTAATAGTTGGTAAATCTCTCAAAATTTTCTCCACCAAAACTTTTCCCATAAATCCTGTACCACCAGTTATGAAAATACTCCGTTCTGAATACCACTTTTGTATAGGTGTTAACTTCATTTTGAAAACTGACACTTTACTTATACTTGTTTATTCAAACAAAACAAATTTATAAATATTTTTCTGTAACCAAACGTATTGTACTTAGATCGTTTTCTTATAGACTGTTCCAAATATGAATTCCCTACCTTTATAACACCTCTCATAATTTACGTCATAACATTTTTCTAATTAATATATGTTGTTATTATTTATTAAATTTAATAGAATAACTTTATTTTAATTATATAAAAACTCACATGTTAAAACTATAACCAATTAAATATCTACGTGGAAACAACATTTTCTTGGCATTGAACTTGAAACACTTGTTATTGCATCACAATGGAAAACAAAACAGAATTCACTTTCTAATTAAACAACAAATATATTTTATTTACACATATTATTTTAAAAACATTAAAAAAGTAATATTTAATAAAAATTATGTACAATATATATTATGTATTTAAATAAGAAATTTATTTCATTCGCATTATTTGAGCCTTCCTATAGTTGTTTAACTTTTACATGAATGCATCCTAACTTAATGATCATTTCCATGAATTATAATTACGTCTATTGATACAAAAAAAAACAGTAGCATTTTCTGCCTACTATAATTGGAAACGCGCTGCTCGTAAATTTCTTACAGTTCTTATTCAACTTTAGTAAATCTGATACTAAGGAAAGATATATTATGTACACAAAATTGAAGCAATAAATTTTTTGTTTTAGTGTATAGTCGAACAAATTAACTTAAAACGTATTTCATCTCTCAATAAATAATTCATATATGTTCTAAAAACAATCATATCGTCCTTACAAATGTAATATCATATAAAAAGAAACATTACATTACAAAATTATCTTTATCTAACAATAAATAATATCCATTTTCTCATCAATACTAATGTAAATTGGAATATATGTTTCTGTATTGCACATTATGAAATTAATCGAAATAAATGATTGTATAGCCTGATATAAATTTTCAACGTTTTTAATAGTTTTTTATAGAAAAACTCTCAATATAAAATAAATATTTATAGTTAAATAATTCTATATTATTTAGAAGTTTTATATATTTACGTTAATTGAATGTTGAACAAAAGCAGATGAATTCATAGAAACTTTAAACATGTCTATATATTAATATATTCGCTCTAATTTTATAGAAATATTTCATTACATACATATGAATTTTTGATAAACAATAAATATTATTTGTAAATATTCAAGAATGCTCATGGGCATAAATTGTAAATTGGCTTGCTCTTGATTCCATAGGGACAATGGAAGTAGTTTTCAATTTGAACGAAATGGAAAATATAATATTTCATTTATTCTATTCATATAAACATGCACTAAATGGCATTTACTCAAAATAATGGGTAAAATCTACTTTTCGAGAAATTATATGAATAAAAATTTATTCATTTGTATATAATTTTTTAGTATATTCGATATTCACTTATGAATATTTTGTAATTTTCAATAAAATTTATAAATTTTGTATGTAATAAAATTGGGTTATTAGTAACAACTTGTAAACAATTTAAATTGAAACCATTTTTTCCATTTAATATTGAAATGATTTTAATTAAAATAAACAAACAAATTTAATATACTTTTTTTCATTATTATATTGTAATTATAATATTAAATTATTTTTTCAGTTATTTAATTAAATAATAGGTATATATAAAATAGTAATTATATATAATTTTTTTATTTAAATTTAATATATTGCAATTTAAATAAACAAACAAATAAATTTATTTGATAAATAGAATCTGCGTAAAATATTTGTATAAATAATGTTCTCATAGTAACTGAATAACTGAGATATCGTGCTTGAATAAAACGAAAATGATTTAAGAGAAAAATATAATTTATGCATATTTTTAGCATTTATTTAAACACGCCTAACGAATTTGAATAAAAGCTTTATAATATATTTTTTCTCTAACACAACGCATTCTCATTTTTAACCAAAAACTTTAAATAAGTCAAGTACACAAAGTTTTTTTTAAAATTTTATGTATTGTTGAGAAAATATATTTGCCTTGCTTTCCAATTTTGTTAGTAATTAAGGTCAGATGACTATGATCCTTGAAAATTATTATTAAACATTTTCATTTATTTGATGCCCTTCAAATTTAGAAATTTTATTTATGAAATAAAATTTGTTAAATAAAAAATTGATGTACACAAATACAATTTCTATATAAACAATAATTTCTTTTTCTTTTTTTGAATTAGAAATAAAATTGAAACAATTTAATGCACAAAAGCAGCTTATAAAAACGCGTAAATTTTACCAATCTTTGGTTACATCAAACTTGAATGATCATTTCATACATAACATAAAAAAACAAATTTTGTGGTTACACACAAAATGACAATGGGAGAAATTGAATACAATTGTAACCACATTATGGTTCATCAACAACACATTTGCTTTTATTTCTTACTTACTACTCCAAAATTGCTTTTGAAATTACTTTCTATATAAATTTAATATAAAAAGCAAATATAATTTCTGATTAAAATGTAATTTCTAATTTAATTTAATAAAATTCGTTATATGTATATAAGAAAGTCAATATATCTTGCAAAAAAAATTCAGTATTTTCAATTTATATTTTAACATAAATTTTATTTTATATACAAAAACAAAATTTTTAATGAATGTATGTATATAAGATGTTTATTTTTTAACATCCTGTTTTCAAATTATGTACAGAGTTTTTCGAATCAATATAAATTTCTACAACTCATCAACGTATGGGAGGATTATATGTTTAAGAGGATTTTCCTAAAAGCTTAGCTTTTTTAAAGCTTAAAAAAATGTTAAAAATATGTTGTACGATAAAAATTAGAATCTTCGTAAAAAAAATTTGATAAATCTTTGGTGATTATTTGAGTTTTTTTCTTTACCTTTACATTAGAATAAATTTATATAACACCTACAAGAAATAAAATAAATGAACTTCAAGTTTCTTTGACTAAAGTAATCAGCACGAATTTGAAAATTTATTATATCTAGATTAAGTTCAGTTAACTTCTTCTTCTATAAAAGTGCAACTTTATCGGGTCGAGTGCATATGTTATTAAACAAGTAAACTCAATTAACTTCACCCCATTTTTATCACTAAAAAAGTAATTTAAACTTTTCACCGATTCTAAACACAAGTAAACATAAAATATCAAAACGCAATGCATCATCTGAGATGAATAACTTTCACATACGATATCGTTAGATCGATATAAAATTGAAAAAGTTCCAAATGTGAAAGAAATATGTATTGTAAAATTTATATAAAACATTTTTGTTAAATAAGAACCATACTAATGAAAATTTAACGTAAATGTTTGAAAACGCACCACAAATTGAAAATTACAAATGCAGATCCGGATAAAGTTAACTTATAAGTTAACAAACACCAATTTGCACCTTAAATGTAATTAAAATTTACCATTTAATAACATGAAAGAGTGACCACTAAATGTAATTAAAATAAATAAATATACATTTAGTTATATTATTATTTGAAAAGGATTATTTATTTTTAATTTGCACTTCATTTAGAAAATTTTTGAAAAGCGGATTCCAGTTCTCTAAATATTTAGTTTAAATTTACTAAAAACTACAGTTTTAAAATAAATAATATCAAATAAATAAAGTGCAACAAATGAATTTTCACGCATTTCAATGTTGTTTTATATCAAGGGATCACATAGCTTTAAAAGTTTGCTTTTATTAATTGTCATAAAAAGGTAATTTCATGATAATTTATTGTAATAACAATGAAATAACTCTATTTAGAGGTGAAATAAAAGTTTTATAGACACATTGTACTTTTGAAACACATTATACAATATTATAAAAAAGTTTATGAAATGACAATAAATATTCGCATAATTAAATAAAAAATAATTTGAATTTTTTTTTATTAAGATAATCTTTATGTACATTTTGAAATTCATTAAAAATGATACTAATGAGTACTTAACTTATAAATCTTCATGCTTTTTATAAAAACTGTTTATAATGAATAGCTGGAAATATAATATTTCATAGAATCCTCTTATAAATCCCTCTCCAAATATATTTTTTGTGCTTTTCTAGAAAGAAGTGACGTTGATATTGTCTCATTGTGACATAATATAAGAATAACTATTTAAGAAATATTAAAGTCTTGACACATTTTTGTGTCTGTGCCTACAAAGTTAATGCCCAAAATAGCAGTTATTAAAGAATTGAACAATGAAAAAATAAAGAAAAAGAAAAAGGAAAGCTTTTTCTTAGTTTGTACAACAGCAGTGAAGTTCAATATCTACCCTATTCTCAACTCAACAACTCTGATAAGAGTTTGCCGACGATTGCCTTTGAAGTTTAATCAGACTTTCAATGATGAGATTTTAATTGTGAACGTGTATTTGCCACACATATTCACTTCCATCTGATAAATGACACCCAACATAATATTGCTTACCATGTGCTACAAAGAAGAACTAAATTATAGTACAAATCCAATCAAATCGAATAAAACTAGATGTAAACAAAAATAAACTAGATATTATGCGATTCTAAAAGCTTTTTTCAGTTCATTCAAAATGGATTTGTCTGTTTGTTATGCTTAAACCATAAATAAATCAATACCAATATGGTTTTCAAGAATGCATTATTTAGGAAAAATATTGTCCCAGCTTGAATAATTGCATTAATTAAAGAGCTCTGGAGTCTTTAAAACTTTTGTTTAATAATTTTCCATAGTTTTAATCAATTTTCTTCGCATAATAAAATAACAGGAGCAAAATATTTTCTTTTTAGTAATTCAATATTTCTAAAAGCTACAAGATAAAATTTACTTTCCAACTTATAAGTGACCAAAAATGTCATTTGTTTTGATATATAGAGAAGAGTTTCGAATTAAATTTTCTCAAATTTAACAAAAATTCTGGCAATAATAAAAACAAATTCGATAGAAAAATTGAAAATACATAAATTTAATCAGCATTAGTGACGAAATGTGTCAGACACAATAAAAATTTAAATTAGATTGAACAAATAAATAATCGAATAATAAATTCAATTATAATTAATGACAAAGCTATTTTATTTACCGATTGTTAATGTATTTTTGATATCTACAATTGACAATAAAAACTTATTAAAAATTTAATTAAACGTAAATTAATATGATTATGTAAAATACCTGAATAAATCTCCAGTAACATTCATATTATATTTCAATTTTCATGTTTATTGTTGGAATTTATTAATAGAAGATACAAGATCAACTTACAAATTGTACAATTCATATGTTACTTGTAACATAATATCGTTTATATAATGTTGCAGTTATGGAGTGGTCCAAACTATTTTCCACTACATAATTGTAATAACAAATTTAAAAATAGAAATATTTAGCTATGAGATGAGATATGTGCAATATTGTTATCTATAAATAGACGCATAGAAAGTTTCTAAGTTGACTAAATAAGTTTTATTCAAGTGTAAGACACTTCTTCGTACTTATGTCAAGAACTCGCAAATTACAATTGCAGCTTATAGTTCTGTAAAGTTTTATAAGCTTAAAATATTATAAAAATATAGATATGCATAAAATCAGTACTAATAGACTGAAAATCATAATATTATTTTATTTTCATATTTCCTTATTAATATTTCAAATAGATAATATAATGAAGAGAATAATTGCTGATAACTAATATTACTACCTCCGTTCCAGAATAGCTGTCACATTTGGATACTTTTGTTCCGATTTTTGAAAATTTATGCTATTTAAGTAATTTTTTTTAAAGATTTGCTAAATTTGTAATGTATT
>JAODFZ020008224.1:0-22106 GCA_027574845.2 Deinopsis erosa
AAAATATTAAATATTTGATGTACAAAAAACTCCGTCGTTTGAATTTTCCTGAAAATCTAGGGTATTTAGTGATCTTAGGTTACTGCGACTGACGTTTAACAAAGTACAAATGTCACTCAAAATAAAACAATTCGATAACTGCAATATTCGTTAAGTGCAACTTTTTTTGACATAGAATCAGGCGTTTATCGAATTTTTACTGTATAAAGAAAACTTAATGAAAGTTAAATTATATTATTTTCTCTTCAAATTTGGCAAAATTCATATAAAAATCACATTTCTCTTAATATTATTACTAAAATACACATTCAAAGTGCATTTAATAGTTAATTTAATCTTCTATTATATAAAAAAATAATTATTTCAAAATCATTTATTCTCTGGTAATAATACGTCGTCAAAGTTAAACAAAGCCATAACTGTGTTTTTAATTTATTGTGAATTTTTGAAATGTATTGCACTATAATTAATTTATTCGAAGATATTTTTTTAAGTTTCTTTTTAGAATAATTTTGACATAGTTTCATTAAAATCATGTAGAGCCATATGGAATGCGAAGAAATGTTGTCAGTCAGACAGTTATAAATTAATTATATTATTTATATGATTGGAATACTTAATAAATTCTAATAAAATAAATGCTCGGTAATCACGTAAACAATAAATCTGATAAGAGAACAATTGGATGAACTTGCATGTCATGCTTAATTAAGTAATTACTTTAAGAATTGTATTTTTTTTTCTGGTGGTGGCTCACATGTAACACACATAATTGTTATTCTTGGCAAATATAAATTATTATATTAAAGTAAATTAATTAATGCCTAATTAAAAAGCCTATTCATTGTTTGAATTGCTAAAGATGATGATGAGTTTTATTAGTTTATGCCAACAAGCGCATGTTGTTAATAAGGTGGAATTGTTATGGGTAAGGAAGACAGTTGGTTGGAACAGGTGCAAAGTCAGTTAAAATAAGAACAAGAGTTGCACCTTTTATACCTGGCTCTTCGTTTCTCTACGCTCCGTTTTAACTTACAGGTATTTAAAGGGATGAGAAAAAATGCGTTCTGATATGTAGACTGTAAAAGCTGGATAAAAATTCTCACTCATTATTTTCTACTTTTCCAAAAGGCACTATTAGGATATTACGAAAATTAGTCGATTTGACACTTACACAGAACGAAATTATAGTTCATTTTTGTCATATAATTTTAGTGCACATTTTTTTAATGATTGCCATTATATAATTGATTTTTTTATACATTTTTTACATGAATTCTTTAATAATAAAATATGAATCATATGCTCAATAAAATATTTGATATTGCAATTTTCTCAATCATTTTGTTATTCAAAATTTATTAAATAAGAGCGAAGAATATTAAAAAATTCTTTACATGAAATTGCAAAATGACTAATAGAAATGTAGAATGAAACGAATTTTTAATGATTCGCTTAAAAGATGCTTTAATTTACTGACAACAATAGATTTTCTTCTAGCCCATTCAACATTCGCCAATCTATAATAGATTACAGTGACACGTGTTAGTCTTTGCCTTATCAGGTCACACACAAGGTGTTTTTTGCTAACATACTTTTTGCCCATTATTTTTGCTTCAACAAAATATATTCAAAATAAAGCTTTCTTCTTATGCGGTCTAATGAACAAAGAAATAAGCGCAATTTTATTATTAAAATATAATATAAGCAAAAATTTTTCAATATTACAAAACTTATTATATTCTGAAATTCATTCAACATAACTTTTGGAATTCTTTCTTTGTTTATTTGGAAATCATGAGATGCAAATAACATTTGTTGAAGTTGAAATGCTAATCCAGATATTTTTCTGTATAAAAACTTTTATTTGTTACATAGAATGCAATTTTAAAATGACTTAACTTGGAATAAATATTTGGATTGATTTACATTGTTGAATATGAGAAACTTTTTCTAACTGCATTAACATATGAATTATATTTAATATCAAGTTTTCCACATAACAATTTCAATTTAGAAAATTAATCTACTTTTTCAAGCAAAATACGAAATGAGATTTCTGTAATTTTACCAATTATCCTATTCCAGTTACAAATCATAGAGTTGGCGTTCAAGTTTTTACTTTGTTTTGTCTTAATAATAAACTTTTTTGAATCTTAGCCAATAATTTACAACAAACACATAAAGCAAATTTAATTTAATGTTAAATTTCAGACAATATAAAATAGAATATGTAAATTGTCAGTTGCTTAAATAAACAAATCTCATTGATGATGATGATGGCAATGACGTAATTTTGCCTTACATTCATTATTATTTATGCATTTGTAATACGTTTGAAAGATAATTCATAGTAATGAATACTTTCCATTGCAGAAATACTATTTCCATTTCCTATTGACTCAATTACTAGTTTCTCGATTCCTTTCTAAGAAGAAATTTAATAAATTTTTGATCCATTTATAATATTATCTCAAACAGAAATTTCATATCTTATTCCTTTTGTGTTGAATATATTCGCAAATATATTCAACTTGCATGTGTAAACTTAATTATAAAGGCACATATGTGCTAGTTTGCCATCTCTGTTTAATAAATGGAAACAGCGTTTTATTAGCATTAGTTGAATGACATAAATAATCTACAAGTTTTTCACTTTCGTTATATGCAAGTGCATAATACAAAGATGTGCACAAACATGCAAATGTGTTCCTCATGAATTATAAACTTCTTGCTATAATAACAACAACAACAGTAGCGAGCGCAACATTCTAAATAAAAGGAGAGCAAAAATATATTTATGAACATGTGCAGAACATGAGGACATAATTACAGTGCTTGTTTAACGCTGCTAATTATTATTAATAATAAAAGCAGCGCTTGTCATATCTCTCATAATGAAATTAAATGATTTTTTTAATGTTTTGTGGTTGGAGCAGATGATTTACTCATGAAATGTAATTTTTTTTATGTGTGTATGTATGTGGTGGTGGTGGGGGTGGTGGTTTGCTTTTCGCGCTATCCATCCTAAAAGTTATGACAGGAAGATGTGCATTAATCCACTCCAACACTTATCTATGACACTTCCACTTCCTTCGTAACTGTATTTATTCTTCGACAAGGAAGATGTTAGAAAACCATATATTTCATTATATCATCAATATGTAGAGAAGAGGTTACCGTTAGTTTTTCGTTAATATAAGATTTAATTGAGATTCGTT
Source organism: Deinopsis erosa (assembly GCA_027574845.2). Taxonomy (NCBI): domain Eukaryota; kingdom Metazoa; phylum Arthropoda; class Insecta; order Coleoptera; family Staphylinidae; genus Deinopsis; species Deinopsis erosa. The sequence goes on from JAODFZ020008224.1 coordinate 3,222, forward strand.
TACAAAATATTAACCTACATGTATATTTAAGGTAATCGAAAAGAAAGCAGTGTAGGATGCAATATTCAATAACCTACGCTTTTATGTGTTTTCACTTTTATGTTTGACCAATCAGTGCATATGCAATCTGTAGAAATAGTACAAAAATGACTTTTTTTTATATATTTTCAATCCCACAGCATTTATTCTTTCTTTCTTCTTTCATTCATTTCTATTTATATTTATATAAACATAATGACTGCACAGATTTGAAAAGTTTCTTTCTTTTATTTCTATATTTTTCGAATTTAATCTATTTTATTATTAAAAACTTGAGAGTTTTATTTATATTATATTTCTCTGTGATATATTTGTTTGAGAAACATTAAGTGGAAGCAAACACTTAGAAAAACTAGTCATATTTGTGTTGCAAATTATGTTCTAAGAATTAGATTCTAAGTTACAATATTAACCTGCATTTAATATATTGTGGAAACTATAGATCTAAGGTATTAACACCCCTAAGAACATGTTTAATTAGTGTTACTTGTTACCAAAACTTAATCAGCTTAAGTAATATTAAAAACATTCTAGTAGCACCCTTTAAATCTAAAAGATTAAAATTGTGGTGTGCGCAAAACAAACAAGAACTCAATTATGTAATTCTGATATATGTGCATTGTGCTGTAAACTTTTTTTTTGCAACATCAAAAATACGTTTATTATTAATTGAATGAATTTAAGAATATTTATCGATAAAAGAAAATTGAATGGAACATATAATATAAAAATTCTTATGCACTGTAAAGAAATTTTAAGTGGAAAGATGTAAAGTAGCTGAAGCAACCAAAAGCAGATCAACTTAGAACACGTTCGTTCAGTAGAAAACAGGCTCTCATTCTCGTCGTCGTCTTTTTTTATTGTAATTACAAAATAATTCCCTTCCACCTGTCCTCGAATCTGTAGTAACATCCGCTCTACCATTCAAGCCTTAGCACCTGTCTTACCTGATAGTCGTTCGTCGATCGTCAAGACTTAAGCATCTTACGTGCGCGCATATGTCTTAAGCTACATTTCACGTATCCAGCCATCTATTTACAACCCTACCAATGTTTTGGTAATATTTGCGTGGGATATTTACAAAAATATTTCCGAACATTTTCTAAATATAATTAACATGTGTTTTAAGTAGTAGTTAGCGATTCATATGCAGTGCGATTGCTTCACAAACTCTTTAAAAGTGTTTTTAAATATTTTTTTTTGTGGGTGTTTATTATAGTTGTGCATTCATCTCCCACGTGGTTTTAAGCTCAATGCTTCAGCACTACACTTAAGTCAGTCTTTAGTGTACACCATCGCGTTGAACATTTAGAATTTTTTCTATTGATTAGTTTGTTGCAAAGTTATGTTTTGTGATATTTCTATGTGACTATCCATCTGGATTTAATTACATTTTGAGTTCAAAGTGAAACCAGTTCGAATTAATTCGTAACAAACATTTTGATTTGTTCTAAAATGGATATATTTAATTAGTAATCTCATTGTAGGTATGTTCATGCATATATTAGTATTGTTTGATTGATACTTCTTTTTATGAGTAATTGCGGAAAAATTTCAATTACAAATTATGGTTAATTAGTACAAGAGTATTCCATCAGTATAACAGTAAATTTGCACTTGCATTTGTATTTTTTTTTCGTTTTCGTATTTTTTTGCATAATCTAGTTTCCTGTATATGTGCAGTTAAAACAGCTTTTGCGAACTAATAGCAGCATTTATACAACCAGTATATTCAAGTTTACTGTATAATTTTGAGATTTTCTATGTTTTATAATATTAGCGCGATACGTAGAGCGAATATTGATTGAGTAAATGATCCATGGAGCAATTTTAATTAATGCATAAAGATTTCGCTTCTCTTAAATTTAATGGAAAATTTTATTTTATTTTAATGGGTTGCTTAAAACTTGAAGTATCCGATAAGATATTCAAATCGAAAGATATTTAGAGAGGAAATAAATTCTATTGAATGGAGGAGAGAGCAATCAATTTAATATCCAGGCTATATTTGAAATGAGAGAAAAACAAAGTCTTTTGAAGACAAAACTTAACTCAACTAAGCAACGCGTGAGTTGTTTAAGAGTCCGTTTAAGAGAAGCAAAGAAAGAAAAAATAGTCGAGATAGAGGGAAAGTAAAGTTCTGCTTTTGAACTGAAGAGAAAACCTCTTCAAACAAGGAAAAATGCTCTCTTCATTTGAAGTCCTGACTGAATACAAATTTTTCACTACCTCCAAGCTTTTTCCCTTTCTTTTGAACGAGCCATTTCACTACGTTAATTAAAATAATACATAATTAGTTAATTTTTATATAGATTCCCTTTTTCTTCCTTCCATCCATCCATCCTTCACTCGACGCAAGTGTACAGCAATTGTCTTGTTTTTCTATTCTGCGTTTTTTGTTTTGTTATGAAGACATCCCTAGACGGTAGTATATTTTAACGTTGAATGATAGCGTACTTTTATATTCGTTAGCTCCAAAGTCTGGGTCATTAAGGAAATATAAGGATCATTTCGCTGCCGAAATGTACACGATATTCATCCTAACAGACATTGCTCGAAACAAAGAAAGTTTTTTATTATATTTGTCCACAACTTTTATGCTGGTTCTTCAATTCAATTTTCTCATCGTTAGTCTGCACCTATATGCCATCACCGGATTATAAAATTCTTTTCTGATTTGTAAACATTTGTATTAAGATAAATAAAATAGGGAAGAAGCAATTCAGCAATAATTTATGTTTATCGGAAATTGTAAATATTTTACTAAAAAAGTTTACTAATTATTTAATTGTTGTTTACGGAATTTAATTCTTGGAATCAATTGTAATAGTTAGTTGTGTAGAATACGAGACAAAACATTTACTTCAATTTATCTTCTCTGCACTTTAGAACATAAAGAAATCCCATTAATCCATAGTAAATTTATATGTAATAAAAAACAAATTAAGTACAAAAAAAAATTCGAAAACTTTTCTATGGCTTCTTTGAGAGAAAATTTTCATTCATTCAACATGGAGTTTTTGGAGCCAAAAGGCAACAATAAACACGGTCAGATAGCTATCAAAATTGCAGAGTGGAATAAGAAAGAAGATAAGAACTGTCGTAGAATAAACAACACATTTATCACCAGATTTCGCTTTGACTATTTTCCAACTTTTACTATATAGTTCACCTACCCCCATAAGAGTCGATAACTGAACGTTTCAATCCAATAAGAAGGAATAAAATCTGTAGTGTCACGTGGTGGTAATGCTCCTTTTTTCCGCAAGAATATTCCTTCTCACTTTTTCACACTTTGCATATTCGAAATCTTTTCAAACGACAATCTCATTACAGCAAATGTTTTTACTATGAAAAAGGAAACGAAATCAATAAGCTTGCACTTTAGTTTGGCCTTTCGTGGTGCTTGTAGGGCTTAGAGAAAAAGTGGATTCTTTCAAACATCACAGAAAGAGGATTTTCAAGCTTTACAATGCATTTGTGTGGTTATAAAGATTAATTGACATACCTGTAGTTATAACAACACACAAAAAATCGAATAAAAAAACAACACACACACAGACAGACCACTATAATTAGGCACCACTCTTATATTAATTATTTCTACAGTATTATATCAAACAGAGAGGGCAAAACATGTTACCAATTTTTGTTTCAAATGCATCTGCAATTTAAAAATTCCATTGCGCGCGCGTTGCGTTTATTAAGTTAGTAAAGTGACTTTGGATTAACATTCAACGATTTTTTTATTCATTCGCGGTTTATCTAAGCCTTTGTGGGTTTTAATGTGAGGATATAAACACATTTTATATTATTACGATTTTTTTTGCGTATACCACATTCACAACCACTTTTATAGCACGCAAAACGCATTTAACGTTCGTATTTTTTTCTGATACGTTTCATAACTGTAGGCATAATAAAATGTTCTTATTTGCCTGCATATACACAGATTGTCAAACATTTAATGATAGCATAATGTTTCATTAAACTTGTCTTACTTAGAGGTTTTCTCAAAAACTTATGCTTATGCTAAGTGCATACATTAAACTGCAAGAAAATGAAACTGGTTTAAGCAAAATATTAATTTCTATGCTCAAAAAAGCTTGACAAACATTCTATGAATAATAAATTGTTGAATAATAAATTTAATAGGAAAACATTTTTGTTAAATTTAATTAAATCTAACAACATTAGTATATGTTTAATGATGACAAAACAAGAATTGATTTTTTGTGCAATTAATAAAAGTGGCGCAATTTAATTCAAAATGAAAGTGGAATGAAATTAAAGATACAATTGCATTGGTAAAAAGGTTGTCTTTCGGACGGAAGGCAACGAATGAATGAAAAAAAAATATGAAGATGTTCCAAGTTAAAGGACACTTAATTATGTACTTCATCAAGTCTGCAGACTTGTATATAAGATAAAACAGACAATCTAATCCTGCATAAGATCCTAATTTTTTTACTTTAAACGAGAAATTCGTTTCGTTTATCTTTCTCTGTCCCATTCCATTGCGATTTTTTATTGTTGCTGCGCTGTCGGTTTTTTTTTAATTATTATTGTTTCTGTTAATTTATGAAACTGTCTGGCAAATGCACAAAGCCACAAACATGTGTTTGGCTTGCTACATAGAGATATTCATCATTGATTTGTTGCTCGAATTGATAAAAGTATGTTTGTTGTCTTATCAGCAAACACAGTAAAACTTGGAACATTCTAGCTGTAAAATAGCTATCTAGATTAGCCTAAAATTTTTACCAAATTATCCCTTACATCTTCTCAAACAATGTATTTATAAAGAAAACAAATTATGTTATCCAAGATACAATTACCGTTGACAAAGAGGTGCCATTTAGGTTGAATGTATCAGAAGTGGTTAGAGAGTAATGAAGGGATGCGCGTCGACAGAAAAAAAATGTTTAGCTTAAATTTAATACATTGCGTAATTGTATTGTTTTTAATTATATGACGTAAAACCAAGAAATTAAAAAGCTTTTGTGCGTTTAATGCGAGTCCTTATATATCGAGTTTCCTCTTGGGAATTTAGCGTAGTGCTTAGGCTTCATATCCAAGTCTTTCATCTTCTATATTCTATCTATCTGTATATTTTTATATGTATATTGTGCGCTTCTCTTTTGTTTCCATTTCATTTTTTACATCTATTCTTGAATGAAAACAGTTTTACACACAATTCTCATAGAATTGTTAATGTTGATAATGCTAATAGCATGTATCAGCATTTATATCTTGTTCTCATGCCAACTTATAACATAGACATGCTTAATTATATTTTCATATTATTTTTTATTATTGGAATTAATTATTTTGATTTAACAAAGACAATGTTTTAATTAATTTATATTTTTTATACGCTCTTTCAATTTTATCTTATCAAACAATGAGCTGCATATAATGCACACCAACCGAACATTTCTTTTATGCTTTTCAATTCGTTTTTTCAACTTTTTCTAACTAACTTTTTCCATATTAACATTTGATCAACGTGACTAATTAACAGATTTCCTAATTTTTTAATATTGTTTATTTGTTTCAGAATTCTGATGGAAATTTAAACAATCATTTGCGGAAAGAAGATTTCTGGAAACTTTTTATCCGAAATGGATCTACGTTGGGCTATGGGTAAGTTAAGAAAAGAAAAAAAAAATTCTCAAGCAACCAATTTTCTTTTACATTTCAAACGAATTATCATTTGAATAAATTAAACTGATTGCATAATAATTTTTTTGCGCGCAACAAATTTACTTGCAATTAGGTTTTTTTGTGTGTTGTGCTCTGCTGCTGGTAAACGCAAAACTGTTTCAAGACAGACTTTTCTAATTAACTCTTTGAAGCTGTTTCCTAACAAAGGAGCTAAATTGTATCGATTTTCAATTCGATCAAATTATTTTTTGCTGCTGTTGCTGCTTTCTCTTGCATATTAGCACACAAAAAGAATGCATAAAAAGCGGCAAATTAATCACTTTTACATTAATTTCTGCTGCACAAAGCGCCTCGATAATTGAAAAACATGAAAAGCTTATTGAATAAAACATATACGAATCGGGAAAATGAGTGTTTGGGTAATTGACAGAGAGAATGAGGGTGAAATGTTTACTTGCATTTTTATGCACTTAAAAGCACCTTTACGCCTTTTTCCTTTTGTTGTTTTATTATTTTATATTGTTTTTTCAACCTATTGAAATATAGATTTAATTGAGTTTAAAAAAGCGCTTTAAATAGATTTGTCTCGCAAATGAAAGTGCCATTGTGATTTGGCAATTGATTTACGACACCATTGACGTATTTCAGGGAAATGTGTTTGTGCGAATGTGTTTGAAAATAAATCGCACCTAGAGGGAAAAATACCAAAAGAATGCTCTTTATAAATCACATGTCAACCACATATCCAATGCGCACCACCTCAAAAAATCTCATATATGTTTGTATAAAATATAAATAAAATTAACTAAACATATGTTATGTATGGAAAATTCATGTGGTAATGGCAGGATTGATATGAAATTCTATGCGAGCACAATATTGTTAAAAAAAATCTGCTGGAAACAATTTAACTTTTCGCAAAATTTTATTTTATTTTAAAGGAAAATCCCAAAACATGTTTACAATCATTTAAATGGGATTATGATTTATTAATTAAACACCCTTGTTGTAAAATTACATTTAGATGGATTTCCATGCTGTGATACAAACTGACGCTAATTGAATTATTAAATTTACATTACATACAAGATTTTCTTTTCAATTACTACTTTTATTCTTCCAAATTGCACGCTGAAATGAAAGTTACTCATACACACACCATAATAGTTTTAAATTCAATTCAAATGGATCATCATTTAGGCGAGTAACACGCTCAAAAACAAAAACTTTCGAAAGGAGAAAAAATCTGTAGAAAATCGACGGAAATGAGTAAATTACAATGATGTCTGTTTTCTATGCGTTTCATTTCCTCTACGAATCGTGATCAGAAAAACACAATCTTAAGTAAATACTCATTTTAACTGATATTGTTTTACTTTTCGCTATAGAATTTTTGTTGTATTGTTGCAATTTAATTAGACAATTCTAAATGCTTTATATTATCATCTTAATTGAATAAATTTACTTCATTTTAATTAAATTTAAGGTGTTGAATTTTAATACAATTGAGTTATACTTTTGCATTATATAACAATTGAGAGAATTTTTCTAATTAGCTACTGTTTAAATTAAACGAAATTTATTTCAATTTTCCTTCAATTAACATTACTTATTATACTATACTCAAACTTTATAAAATATATAAAAAAATAATATTAATATCATTATTATAAAAGTAAAAATTTTGACAAATAATCAATATGTCGTTATGGGACTTAGCTTGCCTTTTAACCTAAATGGATTGTAGTAATGCCTAAAAAAAAAATCTAAATCTTAAATATTTGACACAAATAATGTTTTAAGCAATGCCATTATAAAACAAAAGAGGTCTCAGCTCATTTATTCATCGAAATGATATTAAAACAACATTTTCGTCGACGTTGTCGTTACTTTTTCTTCAATGCTCCGTTTTTTTTTTCTGTAGTGGTTCATTTGTGTGCGATTTATATTCTCTATATGTGAATATAATAACAATGATTTATTGTTCTGCTATGAAAAATATATTAGTCATTTAGTAAATTGCGTATATTTTTAGTTTAATTTAAATTTATAATAAAATTTATTGACATATAAATATTTTACTGAAATATTGTTCACACAAAATTCGTTGTAAATTAATATTGATGCACTTTAAATCAACATTGATAAATTTTTATAAAATGTTATCAAAATTATTAATTTTTCAATTTGGCATTGTTTAATATGAATTCAGTGGATGATGCTTGAATTTTGCATTCAATCCAATAAATAAATTCATTATCAATTAATATTTTTTATATTGATTACTCGTATGCGTATCTCTAGAATAAGAATCTAAATTGAAAGCTTTAAATGTGATTTACAATAAACATAAACTAGAAATTGATTCGAATAAATGTAAAACTGTGATGGATGATATAAAACGCTTCATATAACTTTTAAATCACATATCTAAATCATCTAAATCTGTCACCAATTACTCGAAACAATTTATATGCCTTTTTTATATTCAACCTACGCTTCTGTCTAATATCTTTTGTATTATGTGTCTCAGTCCATTGCCTACATTGTCTAGTGACCTGTCTCAAGAGAATTGCATGACATAGTAGCTATTACCCTCCTACATTTCACTATAAATCTAAACTTGGAAATTACTTATTCGAGGTATAAAATCTCCAATCTTCATTAAACTTTCATATAATTTCCAATATCTCAAAATTGAAACAATTCCATTTCGAAATGGATTACAGGAATTGTATCATTCATAGAAGAATAATCCGTAAAAGGCGATCATTTTATGCATGACTTTCATGACCTCCTGATTGAAACAATTATAGGTCGTTATGACTCAAACTAACTGCCTTTTTGATCTGGTTAAATTGCTTTTATTATGCACTAGATTAAGGTAATCAAGTAATTATAACATATTAAAAAATTTTAAATACATATAACAGTCATTTTTTGTGCGCCTATAAAATAAATCAACTCGTTTTTGTCATAAGTAGCAAGTCATTTTAGGGGTTTCATGTGACTCAGTCTGCTACACTTCCGTTAAGTATACATGTACGTACAAGGGACGTTGTAATCCACTTAAGTATTGTATTAATAAATTTTTACCAACTTGTTCATAAATGTAAGTAAAAAATGAAATTTCCACTCGATTTACTTTCTAATAATCGTAAGATTACAACAATCGCATACGCAGCAAACCCACAGTTAGAAGAGCTTCTTGGTGATTCATTCACTTGTTTTTCTTTATATTATATTCTTCTTTATTCTCTTTTATACGTATTTAATTCTTAAGGAAAATTGTTCACCTGTTGTTCCTATTGTTATGTGTGCTCTTCCGTTCTCAGGTGATCCCTCTTTACCTCTTGGCAGACAGTGGCACCCCAAGGGCAGAGGTTATAGTGGGATGGCCACCGTTACACTTCTGTAGTTCAGGTGTGAAAAGAATAAGACTCTCACGATTGTGAGAAAATCAACTATTAAAAATTATGTTTTATGTAAATCTCATTAGAGGAAGACGCCTAGACATAATGATTGCATTTAATAATAATTAAAACGCTTACTTTTCTAAATTATTTTTATATATTAAATAAAAAAAAATTAATTAAAAAACATAAGACGTTACGTGTACTTATTAGATGTGATTGCGTTTAGAATCCTCTGAAACGTACTCGCATCTAATCTAAACCAATTCGACGTGAAACTAGGATTAGATTTAGATGCGGATCTTCTTCCGTCATTTGATCTAAAGAAAAACTCATCGTAGTAATCATAATCGGATGCAATCGGATTGAATTTTGCGTAATAAACGGCTGCAACCGATGAATAAATTAAGAGTACGGCAGTGGCAAGCTGAAACGAAAACGTGTAAATTTAGTATGAACGAATGAACATTTATTTATTTAACGGTATATGATCACCTGAAAAGCTGCCCAAAATTTAAACGATCCTTCATTGATAACAAAATCATAATATCCGGCCCAAGGGTCGGTCTTAACTGCCTTTTGCTCTTCTTTCATCATCATATCAGGTTCATCATGATCGTACTCCATCATCATCATGCCTCTACTTTCTCTATCACTATTGCTACTTATATATTCATCACTAGAGTGAATACTACGCACAGTGAATGTAAAAAAAAATTGGTTAATATAAAATTATATAAAATTAAGATATTATGAAGTTACGTGTGTGGATTGATCGTTGTTGCGATAGGATAATCAGTTGTTGTTATAATAGCTGTTGTTAAATCTCCACTTGAATTAATACTTCTTGTAAAGGCAGAATTAATAGAATATAATAGGAAAATGATTGGTAAATACATATTTTGCAATCGAACATTCACTTTTTACTATACGCACAATCACACTCTTTTCTATTGATTATATTTTCCACGTAATGTCTTTAAAAGGTTGTTGTTCGTGTTTGATTCTATCACAGATTGAAAATCATTTTGAACAGGTTCGTTTTATGAAATAATTTAACTATTTAACACCTTTTGTGTAACGGAATAAGCGACATATTAAGTCAATAATTCAATTAGAGATCGTTGCATTTTAAGCAATCAACAACGGTATAACGTTTTTAGCGAAATCAATGTACAATAAATTCATTTTCAAGTCAATCTACTTCATTTGCGAAACATTTATGTGTCGGTCATATTGAAATGTATGGAAAAAATTTATAGTACGATGATGTATAAAAGCGTGTTTTATAATCATTTTCATCGTGATCGTTTTGAAAGTAGAGAAGAAGTAATAATATAACGATGGATAAACAGGATTAAAAAATAAAGACAAAATGTCAGACCGGATGTTGAAAACCTGTTTGGTAATAAGAGTTGACCTGCTACCATTGACTTCAAACGAATTAAACCAAATAAAATATTATTGCAGCTCTTTTCAGTTATAATACACATGCGCTACGCACAATTCATTAATGTTACTTTTATTAGTTAATAAAAAAAAATGTAGCAGCAACAGATAGCAGCAGTTCGATCAACTTTTTTTTTGCTTCACTTTTTTCATATCAGGTTTTAAGTAAACATATACACACCATTGATCTAGATGTTGTCCTTCAGCATAGATATTTCCGTGAGAATGAAATGGTAATTAATGAACGGTGTCACTTTATTAAATAGGCTTGGTGTGTCTCTGTATATTATATTCTTTTTTTTTTTGGAAAATGCGATGCGTAATCAAAAAACTAAGGGCATTCGAGTGTGAAAATTACTTTAGAACAAGACGAATGATATGGCCTCATACATCGTCGAGGAAAAACTCTCTCCCTCTCTCTTGCTCTCTCTATCTCGTTGGCCTTTAACTGATTTATTATAATTTAAAATTAGGACCCTTTATCTACATCATTACCAAGTTCGGCAACTCTTACAGAATGGTATAAATCACTTTCCTTATGCGTAAATAATTATGCTACTTATACACCCACAAATCCATACGATGTGCACCTATAAAAAAATCTCAATTTTTTACTTACGATTAATGGCAGCACAAAAGCAAGACGACGAGAGAGAGAGAGAGAGAGAGAGTGAAAAAAATAATTTAAAACGACGAGGGAGAGAGTATTTACTCTGTAATCCTGATAAGCGACCACTTTTTTCGCCCATTTTTAAAATAGAACATTGAATGGAAATGTTTTTTAAAACTGTCATTAAACAAACCAACGGACAGCTAATTTAAAGGAAATTTATTCTAGATGTATGTATGTATGTAACAATTGCTAGGGTGGAAAAAGTTTCAATTTGTTTTCTTTACGTAATCTGTACTCAAGTAAGAGATACATTACATGCTGACTTGGTCGAATAATAACTTTGTATAAACATCATAAAAATCATATACATTTATAAAGAAGCACGCGATCTTTTTCCTCCTTCTAATTCCCTTAACTAACATTTACTATCTTAATTGCGGTCTTTAAAGTTAAAAGAATCCGCATGTGGATGAGACATTTAAATAAATCCTTCAACACCTCTTCCTTTTACTTATAACATATTAAAATATATTGTATGAAATATTTACGCAATTGCACCTGCATGTAATGTAATATAAGAGGTTTATTTGATTAACTGTCCAAAATATTCGAACAGGTGCAATCGGCACCAGGTGAAGTTGTCGAGTGCAGGTGGTTTTGGTATTGTGCAATGTGCATTACTAAACTAAAAAATAAGCAGAAGACAGAACGTGTAAAATTAGATAATAAGCAAATCAATTAGTTGCGCATCCGTTTTTCGGTACGAATGACGATGATGATGATGATGATGAAAAAGGAAATCCTGATATGCATAAATGAAAGCAAAAACGAGAGAGGATGTAGTATTGATATAAAAAAAAAAAAAGTTGATAGTCAATCAAATTTTTATACTCATCTTCACATATTATAAAAGTATAAATTAATCACGATCGTAACTTCCATCTTATTTCCTGTTAGTTGAGTGAATTGATGGACATCGGTCAGCTTATGCAAGTCGGTTGTATGTATGTATGAATAAGAAGTTGAGATTGAATGAACTTTCCCATCGTGAAAACATAAAACTAGTCGCCACAGAAACAGGTGTAGACTGAACTGTGCAATGAACTGGTTTTATATGTATTAAATACAGTGGCGGAGATTTAACTTATTATTGTCTGTCACTACTTAAAAAGACAAAATAAAACGAAGTGTAGATGGAGGAGAGTGAGGAGAGAAATAGAAAGCAATTTTTTCAAGCAGAAGTTTCATTCACATTCAAGGTTTTCCATGTTTACAGCTTATTAACTTTTCGCTGGTGTAAAAAGAAATAAACAGCAGAAAAGTAATATTACATCTGCGCTTATTATCCTTTTGCACCGCAGTTGGAAGTATTAATTTTTTGTTTTATTCTCTCATCTCTTAGTCAACAAACACTCACTCATTCACAAAAAATCTGGTTGATTTGAATATATTTCGTCTCAGAAATATCAGATTTCTGTATAAAATTATATCGTTTTTTGTGTATGAGCGCCACTGATCCTTAAAACCAATCATATACCTGCTTGGTAACTAAATCAAAGGCTATAATCATTGAAGAAGTCCAAGACCGGGAACGGAAATGACGTAACGGATATCGACTTTTATAAAAATCTGGTTACAAACAACAATCAATTTTTTTTTATAAGCACATAGAATGCTTTTTTCTATAAATTTTCTACTATAGAGAACATTTTCTGCCGTTTATTGTAACAATTTCCGTCCGATATAATTGAAAAAATAAAGAAGAAGCAAAACAAATGATTAGAAACGAGCCTAAGCGTTCAATATAAAAAAAAAATTGGAAGTAAATTCCTATTTATCAGCTTATAATATAAATCACAATTTTATCAAATTGAGAATCACTATTTAGGAATGATATATTTGCACATAGATGTAATAATAATAAATAAATATTTTATTGAATGAGACAGATAATTACGATAGCAATGAAAATATGGTATTTAATTAACTTCACTCAACAAAATGCCAATCAAACAGATTTATTTTTCATTAACCACTACAATTCATAGCATTAAACAACAAACACACTTGTTAAATAATCATAAAATTATATTATTGCTTTTTCATTTGTTCTAAACAAAAGATGTGGAAAGTGGTAGGAAAAAAGGAGGAATTTCGATTTTATTTATTTTTTTCATATAATAAATATTCATTCGCTGCTGTAACGATTAATTAAGTTTGTTAAACTACAAGCACAAAAAATTGCGTTGACAGTGTAATTTATTTAGAACACACAGGAATACAAAAAAAAATCGTCCTTCGAAAAATTACTTTATCCCAGCCAATTCGTTCATGTGCATCTTAATAATTCAACTAACTATTCAGGGCAATTTTTCATGTCGATCTTCGAACGATAATTGTTATAAAAGAAACACTTAATATGCAAGAGAAATTTTAATTGCACTTCGGAAATTAGGAATAATAGCGTGCGAACGCAATCTCCCATTGTTTAATCATTTTTTAAGACAAAAAATTTATTACAGAACGTTTGTTTTAGTTTGTGGTGTTTTTTATTTATTCATGTGTATTTATTCCCACCATTAATTTGATTCAACTACATTTCAATTTCAATAAAATTTAAATTAGATTCAATAACAATTTAACGAAATTGTTTATAATTGCTATTGTATAAAAATTTCGCTATAGAATTTGATGAAGAAACAAACAATTGTTTGGTTTATATTTTTTAGTATTTTTATTTGTGTAATTCTATTTTGGTTAACGTAGTTTATTTCAACCTATCAAATAAACAATTTCCACCGCATTTTCTGCTTTTTTATAATAGATAAAAGCTTTTTAATGCAATTTTTGAATTTCTATTTGATTCATTTCAAAGTAAACAAGTGGAATAGGACGCGATAAGTTGAAAGTGACGCCCTAAACAAACTAAAGCAGGATCCGGATTATGCCAGTCAGGATTTAAACTTTTGACCTCAACATTTCTTATATACTCAAGACTAAAGTATTTTTTATTAGTATACCAACTTTTTCTCTGTCATACCCTTCGTCTAACGTTGCGTCCTCAAATCATATCATCATGAACTAAAATTCCATTTGTGCGTTGCTAAAAATGGGCTTGGAAGTGTTTAATTAGTTTTGGGATGTTATGATATTGTACATGGATTTCGACTGTCGCATATAAAAATAGAGTGTAGCTGAGTTGAAAATTTTAATGCAATTTTCTTTTTTCGAGTCCAACCCTTTTCTAAAAAACTTTTAAATGAATAAACTTGTACAAGTTATGTTTGGACGTATAAGTAATAAGCCACATTTAAATGGATATCTTGCAATAAGAGAATCGTACAACAACTTTATTTCGTTTGTAAGAAGAAAAAAAGTTTTTAATAAAAGTGCATCTTGAAATTATACAAATTTCATTTTATTGTCGTAGCAAGAAGTCGGCGAGAAAAAAAATTCGTAGAAATTCGATCACTTTGTCTGTACCCTTTTCAAATGCAAATTGAATTTGAATTTTTTTCTTTTTTTTTTGGTACAGCGGAAGAACAGAGTCATAGTACTTATTGAGATTAAAAAGTCAAGTGAATGAGTGAAAAGAACATGATCTTTGAACGAATAAAAGAAGCTAATGAAACCCTAGTAATTAAGTGACCCCAGAACTATGTTCATTCACAACAAGTTCCCACACTAAACGTATCAGAATCTGATTATGTTAATACACACATCTATTTTCTCTTGAGACCAGTTTTTAATGGGTTCTGTGTGTGTGTATGTGTAGTAGTTGTAGACCTCTTCCGGTTATTCACTAATATCATAAATATTAGATGAAAGAAACTTGATTTAACCGGATAAATAATAACCGCAAGGCGCCAAAAATCAATCAATTTTTCTATACAGCAAGTTTGCGTTTTTTTTTCTAACAAAGCAAAATTGCTTTGAAATATAATTTATGATGTAATAACACCAACAAACCAAAAAAAAACTTTTAATGCAAATTTATCATCGCCTTATTGGTATAAATATACCAAAATTTTATAAAAATAAATTTAAAAGTAGGAGGTTTGGAAGTCTGTGTATATTTTATTACATTCCAAGCGGGTGGTAGCTATCAAGTTACTATTTTAATAAACACATCTGTTATATGTTGTTGTCTTTTTTGGAATAGGGAGTGAAATATATAAAGTATTTTTCGTTGTTCCTTCTCGTAATTGAATCTGTTTAAATAATTTGATTTTTATAAATATATCAATTACAGAAGTTCTATTACAAAAATGTGGTTTATGTAAGGTGATAATATATTTAGATGTCATTAATATTATCTCACCATTTCTATGACTTTATTTAGAATACTACTCGAAATATTTTTATTTATTTATTTATTTATTAAATGTCAGTGAATAGATTACTTTAAAAGATATGCAGTTTTCATTCTTTTGTTTGATGTGTTATGTAGAAATACATAGAAAATGCCAATTTATTTTATACTCAATTGAAACAGGACAGTGGCTTTTTATATCTATAGATGTTTTTCGCTTGTACAAATTGGCTCTGAATCGAGTCTCTATTGACAGGTGATTTTTCTCTTTATTTCAAATATAAAAGCGTGCATTCAAATCTACAACATCTAATTGATTTCGAATGAAAATGTTTGTCGAAACTGTTTGCGTTAGTGCAGCATTTGTATTATAGAAAAAAAAAAGGAATTTGATTTATTAGACATTTGTCATATACAAATGTACTTACATATGTGTAATTAGGGTCGTGGCTGACATGGGCGCAGTAATTTATGTTTATATCATCAAAAGTGACTATAAAGTCAAGCAATTTTTGTATCTATGATTGCTGCGGATGGTAAATGCGCTAGATACGGTCCTGCGTGTAACATACACTGATTATCATAGTTTTACTGCTACTCTCTAATGATTCCTACATGAAATGTCCTAAAAAATCTATCCGTTTTGCATATTCATGAACGAACTCGCATGTAATCTGGGCATCAATTTATTGGCAAATACATGATGCTATAAAAAAGTTACATTTTGCATTATAATTCATACGTAAATATTGCTGTGACACGTTATAAATCTGCAATACGGATGTTTTAGATTGTTAATATATGATAATGGCGTAAATCTTTAAATATTTCGACAGAATTGCTTGTGCTGCAAAAAAAGTTTAATTAAATAACAGAACAGAGAGAGAGAGAGAGAGTATAGTGAGTTAATCTGTTGTTTTTTATGTTTTTGTTACAGTTGTGTTCATTTTGAACATTACGTTTAAAGTGTATGCCCAACAACAATACTTCAGAGTATCACCACGTGATGTTAAAGTGCTGGAAGGCGGTGAAGCGATGCTGGAGTGTGAGGTGGCCAATTTAGCAGGACAAGTGCAATGGACAAAGGATGGTTTTGCCTTAGGTATTGTCACAAATGTTAACTTCAAAGCATTCTAAAATGCATGGCGATGTTTGTCATGTTCACATGTTACACATACCATTTATAACCTCCATAAATTCTCTTTTATAAATCTAGTTTGACGAAAAAAGGAGAACACAAACAAGAAAAAATTACACCATACAAGTGTGTTAAATTCGTTTTATTGCTTGCATTACAGGTTTTAAATCGGTGATTCCTGGTTTTCCAAGATATTCTGTGATAGGAGACCGTCGTCATGGTATTTACAATCTCAGAATTAGTAATGCCTCTCTGGAGGATGATGCCGAATATCAGTGCCAAGTTGGACCCAATAGACTACACAAAGCCATAAGAGCTAATGCAAGACTCAGTGTAATATGTAAGTAATTTTCCTTACAACTTTTTCTACGTAATAGAAAAATGCTTCCTGTTAGAGTTTTGTTGTTTCTTTATAAGGGTACCAGTATAAAACGAAATTTAATCTAAAAAAAATCAGCAAACAATATTGAATTATCTCTAGAGTCGGATCTTTTAAATTAGATTCGTATCTATTAGTAGTAGTAGTAGTATAGAATCGCGAACTTCAACTGAATGTCCGCTATTATTCAAATCTCAGTAAACACCTGGCTGGACAATTCTGCAATCGTTGAGCAGAATCTGTTTTCGAATGGTACATATGTTCAAAACCAAACTGCGATAATTTAACCAACAAGATTTAATACAATGAGGTATTGTCCCGGCATTATATAGAACATGTACGGCATTATATGTGCATTAAACGTGGTCATGCATTGTCTTGTTAAATTCCTCATTGCTAATTGTTCCTTATTCCAGGCATTTGTCTCGCACGCGCAAAATCTCGCTCGCAAAACACTCCGTGAGCCGTATCATATGAAAGACGCTTTCAATTGAATATATTTATTGCGTTTAGTTTGAAAAGTAATTATAAGATGTTAATTATGAAACGTATGTGTATTTGTTGTTACAGCTCGAATGAAAGTTAGTATATGTGACAGGTGGTGCATTGATTTTATGTCGAATTTATAGAGTAACTTTGTTAATGTGGTTTACTTACGCCGTTAGTTAGTCAAAGTTCTCATAAATTTTCTAACAGTGAAAATATAACGTGCAGAAGTCGTTGCTTTCATAAAACGATGCTTTTTCTTTGATGTTTGTTTTTTTGCGCATTGAAAAAGAAGGAACTAAAGCTATTTGCCGCAATTATAAACGAAATAGTGCCTGTTCCGTTTCAAAGAACGTCTGAAAAAGATGGCGAGCATGTTTTTTTGTATGTCTATGTCGGGAGAAATAAAGGTGGATAGGAAGTTAGTTTTACGGGCTGCGTGTTCAATTCCGGGAGAGACGACGGTTGGCTCCGGGCCAGAGAGCATGTACATCCCGGATTCCCGGTCAACTTCAGCGTCCTCTTTATTAGCCACCACAACAGTGCCGTGCCACCGCATGCAGCACTCGCTACAGGCGCTTAATATTAAAAGCGGAAAAGTGTGACTTTTGTAAAATTAAAATATAATTTTAAATATTATTTAAATATCATACAGACAAACCATAAAGCAAACCAGAAACAACGTGAAAAACTAAATATTTGCGTGTTATCTAGTGATGAGTAAGGTCAGGCAACTGTGAGTCGGGAAAGTTCTTAGATGGGTGACCAATACCAACTCGGAGCCCTGTCCTGCTGTGAATGTGCGCTTCTCGTATGAAAAGTATGAAAGTGTTTCTATTGAGTATGATGATAACCTTAGTACAAAGAAATCATTTTTAAGATTTAGTTGCAAGAAAAGATTTTTTTAATTGTTGTTGTTGGTCTTAATGAAATAAACGAATGACTGATGGTTGTGGGTACACACACATGATGACGATTTGGCGTTGGACCTGGGGATGATACCTAACAGCAACTTGTGGCATTCCACAACAAAAAGAAAACGAATTTTAGATATTAAACAGCAAAAAATTGAAAATTTGAATAAAAATTAACAAAAGGTAGGGACCCGGCAGCCCCCGGGGTACCAGGCTGCCACACAACTAACTATCCACCAAGCAATACGAGAAGCCCGTACGCATTTACAGTGTATTCGATAGTGTGCTGGGTATTACCACATTCATACAGGACAGGGCAGGAACAGAAAGCCAAGCTAAGCCAAGTCAAGCTGGTATCGATCGGTCACCCATCCGACTACCAACCGGACTCGACGTTGCTTAACTTCTGAGATCGATGGGATCAGATGCTTAGCGCTAAGACACGAGGAGGGGGGTATGAATGTAGATGCGAATC
>JAODFZ020008250.1:0-12562 GCA_027574845.2 Deinopsis erosa
TAAAAAAAACGCAAGAAATCATTTATTAATTATTTAACAGGTGATTGAAACAATTGATTGATTTTACAAGCATAAATTTATGTAGGTATATATAGACACGATCCGGTTATTGTATTTTTATTTGACTTTCTTGTTTCAATACCGAACCGATCATCATTAAATTATTTTTCCTCCCGCGATCGCTTTGTTGATGTGCCGCGCGGTAACGATAAATAAAACTTATATTGTACATTATAGTATAGAGAAGGTAAGCGTTTAGAATTTATGATCTTACATACATACATACATACGTACCGTATACACATCTCATACCCTTTTCTTTTGTTTTTTGCTCTTTTTATGTACGTATTAATTTTTCCATCTCTTATTATTTCAACATGCAAACATATATTACTTTACATCATTAGCAAATGTTAAGAGAGTTGAGAGTCAGTGAGGATTGGATAGAGTAATTATATACATACGGATATGCAATTAATTATATATTATAAATGATTATTGTGGAAAAATTCGCTGGAGATTTTCGATTTTATTTTATAATTGTAATTGCTTGCGGGGAATTGATATTTTTCTATTTTCACTTTCAATTAAAATATAAAAACCGTTTTATTAACTTCAATTAGACAATTAATTACAAGGTTTAGGAAAATTGTTGAAGTTCATTCGATATTTATTATTATTTATTACATTTTATATCAAATTATTTATAATATTTATTTATATTGGAACATTTTTAATGCAGATGATTGCAATTTTATCTTAGGGTATGGGCACAGTTGCAATTTTCAATTGGGCAACTGTTTGATTGCAGTTGCAATGTAGTGTGCCCGAGACATTGCAACTAAAGAGCAACTGAACAGTTTGAGCAAAAACACAAACTATTTAGTTGCTGAAACTTGCAATTTAGTTGCAGTTGCATGTGTGCGCAGTTCCATAAGATTCCATATGACACAAATATGCAACCAAACAGTTGCGCAATTGTAAATTGCAAGTGTGCGCGTGGCCTTATGTGTATTAAGAATAATAAAAGTGTCATCACTGCTTCGGGTATGGGCACACTTGGAATTTTTAGTTGCGCAACTGTTTGATTGCAGTTGCAATGTAATGTGCCCGAAACATTGCAACTAAAGAGCAACTGAGCAGTTTGAGCAAAAACACAAACTATTTAGTTGCTGAATCTTGCAATTTAGTTGCAGTTTCCATATGACACAAATATGCAACCAAACAGTTGCGCAACTGAAAATTGCAAGTGTACGCCTGGCCTTATTAGAATCAAATGTAAAAAGGAGCAATCTTTAACGGTTATAATACACAGCACATTTTTCGTTTATTAGAATCAATTTTAGACGACTTTCATACAATTTTGGGTTTTTTCTGCAGTTAAAAAGCGAAAAATGAAAAAATTTTCTTAATTTTATGTTTTTCGTTGGCAATAAATTGTGAAATTATTGTTTTTCTCACTTATACAGTAAATATTTTCCTCTTATTAAAATCACCGTTTAATAGACTGAAAAGTGAGTGAGATGAACATGTTGATAAGAAGCGGCGCCTACTGTTTTTTCTTCTTTAATTTTCATGAAATATATCAAAGCAAAATCACTTAAAGATTTATAATTTACGCGTGACAGTTAAATCTAGTCTAATTAACAAATTAGTTCTCATTTAATTTGCATCGCGCATGCAATTTTATTCATAATTCTATAATTTTTCGAAATCATAATAATAATAATAATAATCAGGAATTTATAACCATAATTAAATATTATTACCGTCATTGGGTGTCTGTCTATAATTAAAGAAATTTAAAAACTAAATGAACAAAACATATACAAAAGTATAGAAGAGAAAAGAAAAAAACATAATTTTTTTTATTTATGTATCATAAATTATCTATTTTATTTCAATCAATCATTGCGTTATTAATATACAATAAAAAGAAAAAGGATATAGAGTTACCTATATATGAACAGAAATATAAAAAAATTATCAAATACAAACAGTACAGTCTTTTTTTTATTAATATTATTATTAATATATAATATATAAAAATACATCACAGTCAAATAGTTTTACTTAATAATTAATATTTATAAGATTAATAATTACGAACACACGGATTTCATATATACGCATTTGCCTTAAAAAAACTCGCGCTCGCTTTGTACTCAAAAATTATATAAAAACGAATGAAAAGCTATACAAGTATACACATCTTTAATAAAAATAATGTACGTAATAAATTATCGATATTATGTAGGTATAGGAAAGTAGGAAACTATAATTTTTCAAAACACCTTGAATTTGTAAGCATTTCTCTGGTTAACCTCCATACTTGTTTGGCAGCATTTTCTAGCGCACTTGGCGATTTTCCTTTGAAAAGGTCTAGGTTAGGTAGAAAATAGTGCGGACATCTGCGACACTGTAAGCACGATATCAGTTGTAGGAAGATGCCGTTAATACGATCCGCAATGCACGCTTCGTCCCATTCGGTTTCGCGCGGATGTTTCTCGCATTCGTACAATAGGAGCATTTTCATGTGGTAGCTGGTGACGGGATTGCCCGGCAAATCTAAGTGTCTATCGCGTAATGTTTTTAGGATGCTTAGACAGCGCTTCCTGCAGCCGCCTTGCAATAGCCGATTCTCCGCTTCGAGGAACGATAAGGCCCAAGCGTCACCTTCCATCGCCGATTGTTTACCTTGCAATGCAATGCATTCTTTCGATAGTAAATCGAATCCTTCCGTTTTCACTTCAACCACTAGATTAGGATGCGGCCAGGGAATTTGCGCGAGCGGCCAATGCGCTGCGGATCGCGGCCATAATCCCGCACATTTAAACGCCGGCGTTATTTGCACTACGAAACGTTCACGTATCCTCAATTTCACTTCAGTCGTATCGGCGATCATCTTCACCGAATCGCGATACGAACATTTATCGCATGCCTGCGCCACTAGTGTCTGAAAACGCGAACGCATCTTCCGCGCCGACAAATAGCCGGACGCCGTGATGAATTCCACCCACAAGGACATTGAACGTTTACGTCCATCACTCAATTTCAGTACGGCACAGCCTGGCAGCGTACCATCATCCACAAAATTCAGCACACCCATTTGATTCAGATAGATGACCACTTCGAATTCGGTGGGCGATATCACTTCGAGTCCGTCGTATCGGCCGTTGTAATCACTCAGCGATGATATGAAACGCGGCTCCTGCACTTCCACCTCTTTTAGCACATCCTGCACCACACGACAAACCTCCTGTATCGTTTTACTAATTTGCAATTTTCTCGCTTGCACCTTTTCCGTATAATACTTATTCAATTGATAAACCATTTTCGATTGTGCTGTTAGCATATCCGGCGGTACTAACATACTGTGGAAGGTTCTATTCGCTACTGCGGTCATCCGATGATGATGATGATGATGATGATGATCCTGATGATATCTTACTTCTTCGTTCGTTCAATTCGTTGGTCGTACGTATGTGTGTGTCTGTGTGTGTTGTGTCGGTGGTGACGACGATGGGGCAAAAAGCGTCTACTACTATAACTAATAGGGTGGGGAGAATGATATTTCTCTCTCTACGTTCGGTATATACTCTTATCTTGATTGTGAGATTGTGATGGATCGCGTGAAACCACTCTTCTGACGCGCTGAACAAACGGTGAGATTCTTTTCAGGTGAGAATACCCCACCCTTTTTGGAAGGCTGGCTTTCAATTTTTTTCGTTTACCTCCCTTATTATCAGCCAATCCACTCTATTATAACTCATTTGTTTATTCTGTTAATTCAATATTATAATTGCTTTAATATTAACTACAACATTTCATATATAGTAAATTTCACAAAAGTACACAAAAAAATGTTAAAAGTTTATTGATAAATTTTTATCTAAGAAATGAATGCCTGTATAAGAAAGTAATAAATGTGTATTAACAATTTAATTTAGAATAATTTAGCAACGAAAAGTAATTTTCTCACTTTGGAATATTCACGTAAAAAATGATTTCGCGATAAATGCAATATTTAATCATTTTGTAGACTATTTGACCACAAATTTAAACAAATATTTTAAAGAAAAAACTATTTTTATTATTACACTTGCAACATTTTTTTAAATAATTTCACTAAAATATTATCCCTTTTTTGGTAAGATTGTAGTTAAATTTATTACAATTGCATTTCCAGTAACAACTTTTTTTTCTCTGTCCAATAAATGTTTAAATAATTTTATCTATCTTCAATAATGAAGCTTATAAATTTATTGAGATATTGTAGGACACAAATTTAATATTAAATCGGAATTAGTAGACGTTATTTAATGTTATATATTGTTAACACTTTGTTAACTTTGTTATTTCGTTTATCTTTAACAGAAATCAAAATATATTAGAAAATTTTCAAAGTTTTGGGTGAATAGATTGACTAAATTTATATATTAAAACTGTAATCATTTTTTATTAAACAAAAGAAAGTCACACTTTACCTTATAAGATAGATAGATCAACAATAATATATACAAAAAAATGTAAATCTAATAATAATTAATTAAAGCATAATATCATCAGTACAATAAATAAATTAATCCATATAATAGGTATACGTAGTAATAATGCACTAATAACTAAATAGTTTATTTGGCTTTTGTTTATATTTGAATTATTTGAGAGCGGAATGCCTCTTTTCGCACAGTCCATTATTATATTTTAATATAGCACCACAAATTATATAATACAATATATAAGTTAGAAATTAAAGCTTCTCTAAGCATCGTGTATTTGTGAGCATTTCGCGCGTTAAACGCCACACTTGTTTCGATGCATTCTCCAACGCGCTTGGTGATTTGCCCTTAAACAAATCTAGATTCGGTAGGAAGTAATGCGGACAGCGTTTGCACTGTAAGCATGAGATGAGTTGTAGGAAGATGCCGTTAATACGATCCGCAATGCACGATTCGTCCCATTCGGTTTCGCGCGGATGTTTCTCGCATTCGTACAATAAAAGCGTTTTCATGTGGTAACTGGTGACTGGATTGCCCGGCAAATCTAAGTGTCGATCGCGTAATGTTTTTAGGATGCTTAGACAGCGTCGCCGACAGCCGCCTTGCAATAGCCGATTCTCCGCTTCGAGGAATGACAGCACCCAAGCGTCACCTTCCATCGCCGATTGTTTGCCCTGCATAACAACACTTTCCTTCGACAGCAAATCGAATCCTTCCGTTTTCACTTCAGCTACGAGATTAGGATGCGGCCATGGTATGTGCGGTATCGGCCAATGTGCCGCCGATCTCGGCCATACACCCGAACACTTAAAAGCCGGCGTTATTTGTACTACATAGCGTTCGCGTATCCTTAATTTCACTTCGGTGGTATCGGCAATCATCTTCACCGTATCCCTATAGGAACATTTATCACATGCTTGCGCAACGAGCGTTTGGAAACGTGAACGAATCTTCCTTGCTGATAGATAACCAGAAGCGGTGATGAATTCCACCCATAGGGACATGGAACGTTTACGTCCGTCGCTCAATTTCAAGACGGCGCAACCTGGCAGCGTTCCATCATCGACGAAATTAAAAACGCCCATCTGATTCAGATATAATACGACTTCAAATTCGCCGGGCGAGATCACTTCAAGCCCCTCATAGCGTCCATTGCATTCGGTTAAGGACGATATGAAACGCGGTTCCTGCACCTCTACCTCTTTCAATACATCCTGCACCACTTTACACACTTCGCGTATCGTCTTTGCAATGGTGCCCATTCTCGTTTGCACGCGTTCCCCGTAATATTTATTTATTTGATAAAGCATCTTAGATTGTGCTGCTAACATGTCAGCAGGCACGAGCATTTTACTCGGCCGTCGCTTTTCAACTGTACGAAACAGGTAAAGACAACTCTAGCAGGATTCCACTCTCTGGGCCTGTGCTGTGTGTATGTGTGTGTGTGTGTTTAGTGTGTGTATGTGTGCGCTATGTGCATGTTACTCGAGGTGGAGTCAGGAACGCCTTGTCGCAGGATAGAGCATGCGGCGCTTTTCATCGACCAGTTACTAACTCCACCTATTCGTACACTCCCTGCTGTCGTTGCACTTCCTGCAAGATTAATGATACCACCAACAAAATATTTCTCTTCATCATCCCCCAAAAAGTACTATACAGAAATACGTTATTTCCACCCCTAAACTTATTAAATTATGCAATATTTTTCGAATGTTTATAGCACACATACCATTTTATATGCTAGGATACACAAATTAATTCATATTTTCATTTGTTTTTTTTTTTGTTATTGTTACGTAAGCTGCGCATATCATCCAAACTTGTCGGTTATTCATTGAACTTTAAACAAGTTGAACCAATTTACTCATTCAATTGTTTCTTCTATACCTCTACGAATCAATGAGTATATATTCATTGCATGCTGAGAGATTATCCCTCTTCAAATGACAGAAAGCTGTCGTGTAATGGAGCTTTCAACAGTCAACAATGCATAAGGACCGTTTCGCTTTTTCCTTTGCTCCTTTATTCATTCCTTTGTTGCACTTTTCGTATATGTAATCTCTGAAGATTACACCATTCTTATATGGGATGGATGAGATGGGATATCAGTTTTGCAATATGATGGTCTCGTGTCCTCTACAGAATAGAGGGAAAGTTTTTATTTCTTTTCTCCATTGTTATTTGTCTGTTGGTCTGATGTTGTTTGTACGTATTGTAAATAATAAAAGCATTTAATTGTGTTGAGTGAAGTAAATGGTACAGAGATGCGATTGGCACATACAAAAAGGTGCACTAAAAAATTTTTTTTATTAATTTCTATTCTATATAAGTAGTAGAGAAAGGAATTTTATTTTATTAGCGTATTTCTATCTATATGTAGATAAGAAAATGATGTGCTAGTTTTATAACCGGAATATAAAATGATATAAAAGCGCATCGTTTTTTCAATAATAAATAAAAATTTTACAACGAATTTACGATTATTATTATTGTTTATCTTTACAGCTTTCATGTAAAAAGCGATTTGATAACTTAATTGCGAAAAACAGAATCGAATTGCGTTAAAATGTATAAATTTCATTCGAAAGATAAGCGAACAACATTTTTATAACTCACATTTAATTTCCTCGTAAAATTTATTATTACTAAACTAATACATAACATTTTATGATTATGTATTATTATATTTATTGATAGTTTGTTAATGTTCATTCATTTGTTTTATGTGCATGAAAATGTTTATACGGTATGCGAGTAGTGCATTTGGATGCGGTCCAAACAATTTCATTTAGAAAATACAAATTTTTTCACACACACACATACAAACACACGCTGATGATGATGCTGATGATTTAGGAACAATTAGTGCTGTAAGGTTATGGTGTGACATTAATGACGATAGAGAGACATTATATAAGGCGCCAAAGTGAAGAAACTTTTGCGCTTAATGCGTTTTTACTGCTGGAACTCATCGACTTAAGCACTTCCTTCACTAAATGAGATTTATGTGTTCCTTATGTGTTTAATTTTCTTCTACAATTATATTCTTATTGGTTTTACGTTTCGATTTTACACACATTGGTTCTGTTTGGTTGGGGGATGATGATGATTTTTAAAATGCGATGTGTGTGTCTACTTACTTACTTATGGGTGCGTGTGTAAATATTTGTGCTATGCATTTTAGGTATTTTGAAAGCCTAATTTGAATAGTTTCTGAAGGGTGATCTAAATTAGAACATAATTCTCTATAATTTTAAGAGTGCGTTGGTGGCGCTTGCACATATTATAAAACACACACACATCTTTTGGCATATCCGTATCCTGTTAACCTAACTACAAGCACATGGTCTCGTATTACTACTACTACTCATTCTATAGTTGTTTGCCTGCCTGCCTGACTGAATGACTGGCTGACTGACAGCCGTTTCAAATTTTTGGGGAGGTCTAGACATCAACACAAAAATTTTACATTCCTTAATAGGTAGGCATTTCAAGAACGCGAATATAATTTGAAAAATATTATATAGAATTTACCCTTTTTTTTTTCCTCCTCTTCTCTCTGTCCGCTGTCGTATCGTATAGTTGAACTTTCACTTCCCATTCTGTTCAAATCATATTAGGATGGGGAGGGTGCACTTGAACGGACCATAAACAAAATTACTGTCATTTCATGTTACTGGTGGTGCTATATAGTGAGTGGGTAGTGGATGCAAACGCTCAAGGATATTATAAACGAATTAAATGACTGCATGCTCGAATGCCTACGCTCATTTAACTTCGATCCATTACTTGTTGTGTAATCCAATTAATACTCGCTCCGATCTTTATCCATATGACGACGATGAAGAGGAACGAACGAACGAACGAAGAATAACACAACAGCAAAAACCTACGAGATTTTGCCATTTTCAGTGACATTCTTGGTGCAGGTACAGGTGAGATCATTGATATACGATTCCTCTTCGTCCACTATCTTCACATCTCTTAGTTAACGTAATTAAAACGGACAGACTGGCTCGATGCTCTTTTATTTATTATCTTGCCTGCTGTTTCACTCTTCTTCATCCAATGTATGTACATTGGAGGAAAAAATCATTCATTAACATTCAACAGTTCCAAAAAAAGAAGAATGAAAAAGATTTAATATTATCAATTATGAAAAATTATATCATTTGAGGTGCACATTCATTATAACTGTCAATTAGTTTTAATGTTGTTGTTTGGTGTGGCGTGTAAATAATATTGAAATTGTGAGTGAGAGAAGAAGGATCACAGCACAGATAAAGGATCCGCCAATTAAATTTAATTCCATTATATTATATTGTGTGTCTTGAACCTGTTCTCTTAATGTTTAGTTAACTTAAATTTATTATTATGATCATGATGGCGCATTAAAGGGTTGTTTATAAAACATTTCATGGAAGGAAAGAAAGAAAGAAAGAAAAAAAGTCAAAGAAACGACAAATTTTTATCGTCTTTTTTTCGCGTATGATGTTTTAATATTATTGTAAGAGATGAATGAGAAAAGGAAAGGATTTATCAAACTATGATTAAAATTTATTTATTTGATTATTGCGTGCGAGGTGGAAACAAAAGGAAACTTTGATAAGAAAATTTTACAGAAACATTATTATTATTAAAGTAAAAACTATATAGAAATTATTCGTAAAATCAAATTAACTTTAAGAAGAAGTGTCAACAAACGCGAAATTTAATTAAATGTGAGTCAATAAAAAATGTTCTTCTAATTGTAAGAAAAGTTTACTTTTTATTAAAAATTGCGTAGTAAGTAAATAGTTTTTTTTTTTATATGAAATCATATTAACCTCATCATCTATTTGTTGACAATACATAACGCAATGGGGTGCGTGCTCTATCACAATGCTCAACACCACTCTAGGGTTCTCTCTATGTGTAAATCAACAACCCTTAATCAAGCTGCACAGCACTCTAAGCTTCTCAAATAATTCATAACGCGCGCACACACATTCTATATCTGGTGGCGTTTTATAAATACGCAACACATTTTAGGGTCGTATCTCACACAAATTTGCTATGGCAATTGTATTACTAACTACTAATGCATCCTACATTAAGATAAAATTTAATAAAGGGATGGATGTGTGTGTGTGTGTGTGAAAATGAATCTGAAGTAATTTTTCAATATTGCGCATTAAGTGTGATGATGCTTTTTTCTTGCTGCTGTTGTATATTCGATTTGGATGCGAACTGAACATATGTTCGATACTAAAAATAAATTGTTTTTGGGGTGTAAAGTAAGTAAATCCTGGTACACACAAGGTGTATCCAGGTGTGAGGATACACAAATAATTCATTGGACATTAAATGATCCTTACGCACGAGATATAATTTATATCACTCGACAATTCTTATTTGATTTGTTTCTTTTAAATATGTAATAATAATATGCATATGCGCGTATTTGATGTTTAATTAGTGCGCTTGTTGCTTCCGTCCCTATACCAAAGTACATACACGTTTTTAATCTGGCTTTTATCATTCCTATGGGATTTCAGCCCCTCTAACTAATGGGACAGCACTTTCCAATCGGTTTTTCTTCCTCTCTCTCTCTCTCTCTCTCCGTCTTCTTCTAACTATGTAGTTGCTGCTGCATTGTTTTTCTATGATCAGGATGAGATTAGATGGACTCTTGTATCAAGAGGGGGATGTATTGTCGAGTGCGGACAGATAAACAATGGTACAACCCCCCTAGTTATACAACAACACCTTCTATTTTGCGTCAATCATTCATTCTTTTCATCTCTTCGCTATCAGATCGTACAATTAGTTAATAATCAATTGTTTTCCCTTCCTGTCCTGTGATATAAAAAAAAGCATAAGTATAAGTAATAAAAGGTGAGCAACAAATCGATTTCAACATTTTACAGCTTGTTTTATAGTTTGTTTTGTTATAGAATCGAATTTTAAAGAAATTTGTTGTTAAACGAACGATTAGTTAAATGTGTGACATGTTTTTATGTAAATTATTGTGTGTGTGTGTGTGTGTGTGTGTGTGTGTGTGTGTGTGGGGTGTATTAACCCCTTCGATATATGTACATAAATAAGTTTATAATATAGTTTGGTTGGTATGCCAGTTGTCGTTGTTGTTGTTGTTTGGATTTTTTTTTAATGGGCAAGGTTTTCAAGAGATAGTGCGCTCTTGGTAATTTATAACCACTGGTTTGACTGTCACTGTGTGACATTTACTTTATGTGGACCTTTCCAGATCGGAATGTTCAGATAACACATGATATTCTAGAAGCCATTGTTTTATTCTTATTATTATTATTATTATTATTATTATTATGTTTTCGAAATCATTATTTACTACCTGTGTCATTGTGTGTGTGTGTGTAGTGCGTGAATTCTTCCCTCTTCGTTCATTTCTTTATTTATTAACGTTTTGTTTCTGTAATGCATAATTTTTGCATGAAACTATTTTATTTATATACCTACATATACGCATGCATTGTGTTGGGGGTTATATTTAACTTTTTACAATTAGAAAATGAAACAATTTGTGGTGGATGAAAATGAATTGCATTTTATTTATATATGGCAGATGATATTTTTAAAAGTTAATGCCTACTCTAAACTTGTTTTATTTTCTTCAGTTAAGTTAAGTATTTTTATCGCACAATTTAGATTGCAATTAGCCTTAGTTACTTATAGTTAAGTACTCATTCATCATACATTTTTGCACATTCTTTTCTCTGTCTCTCTATACACACACACATAAAAGATGCAACAAAGAATTTAGCAATTTACACACACACACACAAAACATTTTTCGAATATCAACAATATAATAAATTTTATTTTAATATACCAAAAAAATAAAAAACATAAAGTTTATCATAAAATTTTAATCTCGACAATTAATTAAGTGAATTATGAATCGTTTAAAAAAATTCCTGACATATGTATATGTGAGAATACGAAAAGAGAGAGGCTCCATTTGAGGAATATCCTTTGAATAATTATTTTTAATTAATTAAATAAATATGAGCTTTTTTTATTTTATACATTTCATCATCATAACTCTTTGTTTATTTAAACATATTTTTTTACATATAATTTTTATATGTATGTAGTTAGAATTTTTGAATGGAAAGCTCATTACATATTTTGTTTGATAGTGAATAAAATTTGTTTAAATATTTTGTTGCATCGTATGGATAGAAATGTTAGTGTTGTTGTAATGTGAGGCGCAGACGCCGCGAATTCGCCAATGTACAGGTTTCGTCCTGCGATCGATGTTGCGATTTTAAATGATACCATTTATGAGCTCCTCCTTCTTTCCAACAAACATAGGCAGCCATCTTGTGCAAAATTATTGTTGCAATTATTTCTACTTATGTATGTGCATGTTCAATAACTATTTAAAACGTATCGTATTCAATAGAATCGTTTATTAGGATTATATTTGCGCTTTTCATTTCATCTTGTATCCACTTATTATTATTAGCGTACAACAACATGCAACATCTTAACGATTACACTCGAACATTTTGTTTATACGATTGTTTATTGTAAATATGTCCTATTAATGTTGTTTCTAGAAATGTTTCATTTAAATTTAATGTGTTGTGTGTGTGTGTGTGTGGCACTTTACTGATACTTACTTAAAATTCAGTTGTTTTTTCGTTCATTTTTTATTTTGTTGATATTTTTTATGCATTTTTAAACAGTCTTGTTGAGTTTATAAACGATTTATGGATGAAAATGAAATGAAATTACTTATAGGAAAAAGCTTTAAATTTCGAAATTATCCTTCTTCTAATTTTGATTTATATTTATTGGTTTGTAATGAAAATCCACTACAACAAAATCTCCAAACTATTTGAATTATTACGACATTTTATTTATATCATTACTTATTTTATTTTCTGTTTTATTGCAGGTATTGAAATATTGCGACCATTTACATGGCAAGTGGTATTTTTCCGAGATACGGGCGATATTTTCACGTCGCTATTTACTACAGAATGTCGCAATCGAAATTTTCTTGGCTAGTCGCAGTAAGTATTTTATATACA